>JASEVX010000240.1:100000-227981 GCA_031761405.1 Serripes groenlandicus
CCCTTAACCACTTGTAGCCGCATTTTTGACACATATGTCGCAGACGACTTTTTGAAAACATTGTGACACAAAGAAGACATTGTTCGTAATGAACACGTTCTCCTTTTTCCCACAACATTTTCAACTCTATTCAGTAATTACATTTTCGTTTATAGAGATTTTCCTTTTTTTTCCCAATATGTTTTTAAATTCGTCTGCAGCAGATTGTTTTATGTGTGAAAGCATTACACATAGTCGTATGCGTCTGGAAATTAAAATACCATCTAGACACTCTGACTGGGCTATACACTGTTCGCCAACTAATCACAAGGCAGTGGTGCAACCGTCTCTTGTACGGCCAAAGGTCCCGGGTTCGAATCTTGCGATGACCGGGATCTGCATTTTCTGACTTTTACGCGAAGACGAAGCGAATCACGTCGTCTCAAGAAAGCAAACATCGAGTGTGATTAATATAAGCTGCAAGCTTGTTTCGTAGCTGTCAAATGAATAAGTACATATAAGTTTGAACTTAGTTATCACAAACTGTCATTTTTGTTATCTAATCCTGGGATCTGATCGCATGTATATCGTGGACTTGGCGTGAAACGGCAGCGGCTGTCACTAAAAGCCTATTTTAAAAACCCTGGTTTAGGGGCAATTTTGACCCCTTTGTAAATTATGCAAATTTAGGTGCCATTGCTCAGAACGAGCAATGGCACATAAATTTCCATTGATTACCAAGAAAAATGATTTAACGCTTATAAAGACTTTCATAGAGAGGTGATTAACAGTGGTAAAGAAATACCAATTTTAGTTACAACCGTTTTATTTCAAACCCTCGATATACAGGTAGGTATTTTTGCAATAGTAATACATAATTATATTAGTGCTGATTTAACTCGGATACGGGTTTTTATTTAGAACTTAACTTTTACTTACATTCAGAAGAATTCCAACGCATCTGCAACAGACGAATTTGAAAACATTGTGGCAAAAGAAAAAATTACTCATATTGAGCAATTTCTCCTTTTGCCAACGTGAATAGTTTAAACTTTATTCAATGAGTATACTTTCGTTTATTGAGAATTTACATATTTAAGCTTAGATGTTTTTCTAAAGACGTTTGCTTCAGAGTTGATGTATGAGGGAAAGTGTTGAAGATTGGTAGATACGAATATCTGATTGATTTTGGTGCAACCGATAGCTATTGTAAAGCTTTAACTATTTCACTGACGAAATCCTCTCAGTATACTATATTCAATGTTTCAATTCAACTCAATTTTATTTGGCATTCGGCAAATACACATGCCATTGGCCATAAACAATAGTTACATGAAAATATGACAATGATAAATATTTATATTCTATACATACATTAGACAAAATATATACATACATGTATATTATATTGCTGAAAAAGTAATACAATTTTATTTTATTATTAGACTATATTTTCTAAACTTAAATCTCTCATTTCCAAGCTTCTTTTAATACATTTTGCCGTATTGACTTGCGTCTTTCTTCTTTTTGATGCCAGTATATTGATAGATTGGGTAAAAGTTTGCTAAGTTATAGAAAGGAATCTTTTTCTTAAATCATTGAATTTCGGACAAATGCATAGGAAGTGATATCCTGTTTCAATCTGCATTGAATTACAAAGTTAACAATTTCTGTTCGCTCTATCAATATTTTCGAATCGTCCAGTTTCAATTGCGCTGATAGTCTAAATTTGCTAAATTTAATCTTAAGTCTTTCATTTTTTAAATGTATTAAATAATTTTCAAATTCAAAACAATTCTTGAACTTACAGTAATAGAGTACGTCATTAGACTATATTCAATTTTGAAAATTGGATCACTTTATTTTTCGTCCAACGGGAAATTTGCCAAATTAAAATGTCTAAGTGGCAAACAATGCAGATTTTAGGAGAGACAGCTCGTTATCCGTATTGTTTACACAATTCTTTAATTACCTTTGTCAGTGCAAGGTTTAAATGAGTCCTCTTGCTGTCTGAAGACGAAACCTAACCATATCCCTAAAGCAGCCAGACGACACCAAATAAAGGATGACTGACGACTTTCAAATAAAAACTAGGTGAAATATATTAAAACATATTGCACCCCCCCCCCCCCCCCCCCCCCCCCCCAACCCCCAACAAAACAATAACTATTTTCCCCACAATGTTTTCAACTCTTTTTGAAAATACACTACAACATTGCCATATTTGACATACTTTTCCGTGGATATTTCCGAAGGAGATGACTGTAAACCCTTTCCCTCTTGTAGACGCATTTCACAATGCAGTAATATATCACTACTTGATAACAGATCGTGTATAGCAGATTTCCGGAGTATTGCTTGGATTATGTTTTTATCTGCTGTACAGTCAAAGTCTTGACGAAAAACATTACAAATGCTGTATAGTCCTTACAGGCGGACAAAACAAAATAATTATATAACACGAGAAAAATATAATAAATTAATAGTATTTTTTAAACGATGCAGATAGGACTTTTATACAGAATTGTCATTTTCTTTCTGGCGATAAATAAAAGCCTTTTATTTGAATTTAGCTGACTTGCTCAAAACTATTGTAGATTGACATTTAAGCAGCTGTACAAACATGTGCTTAGTTGGCCATTTATAAGGGTACAGTAGATTTCTTGAATGAGGGAAATGGTTAAAACATCTTATTATGTAAACTGTCCAATTGATATAGTATATTCTATATTGACCTATATTGTTAACAGTGTTAGTAGTTCATTTACCTAAGCTTTACGTCATAATACACGTAACAACAAAATTAGTTTCACAATGTAATCTTTTATCCTTTCTTAAGTAAATTATTCACACCCATGCGATAACATGGCTTGAATAAAACAGAGTAACACATCGTTTAACCCTTTCCCACCTATATACCCTTTTTGACACATCTGCAGCGGACGATTTTTGAAAACATCATGACAAAAGGAGAAATTGCTCGAAACGAGCAATTTCTTCCTTTGGCCAAACCTGTTTTTTAGTAATTACACCTACAATTCTAGAGATTTTCCATATGTTTTAGTAAACATTTTCAAACTCGTCCGCTGCAGATTTGCTGTATGTGGGAAAGGGTTAAGTATAGCTTAGATCAAAGTGCCATGATTTGGTAACAAATTATTTGTTGGTGTCACGTTTTAAGGTATTTCAGTCGTATCACGCCGTTTACTTTTTAAATTAGCCGTACTGCTGGTAAGAACAGAACAGAATTAATAATTTAATTGACGATAAGCATACAAGCTAATAGTCACATACAACCATACACATATATATATATATACATGTACATACAACATAAATGTCATACAATACATATACATGTTCATACAACAGAAATGTCAAACACATATGCCGTATACATGTACATACAACAGAAATGTCATACAATACATATACATGTACATACAACAGAAATGTCATACACATCCATATACATGTACATACAACAGAAATGTCATACACATATATATATATACATGTACATACAACAGAAATAGCATACATTCATATATATATATATAATATTATAACATATATTATACATTTATATTTACACGTGAGAATACTTCTGGATAGATTTAATTATTCGTGGAACATATAGTTCCCAGTACCGGTTATAATAATAAACATATGCATATGTTTTGACCATTAACTTAAACATCTAAACATATCCAATACTATTGGTGACAAAGACATTTAATTATATTATTCAATTATTGATCAAGATTTTCACAACATCTAGTTAGATTATCCTGACACCAGTTCCCCCAGGCGTTCTACTATCCCAGTAACACTAAGCTCCACTTTTTCCATTGTGCATGTCTTTAATATGACTCGACCGGGATCGAATCCTGAACTGAATGTTTTTGGGCCGGTGGCCTTTATTTACATATAAAGAATTATCATGTTTATTATTATTATTCATGTTTCACAACTCAACTCAATTTTATTTGGCAGAAGTAAATGACTTTAATGACATAAATCGTTTTGAACAACAACATTGGTCGATAAATGAAATATAAAGGCATTCTTACATAGGAAAACAAAAATGATGAAATACGCTCTGTAGTATTCAAGTATTTCTTAGCCCCAGTGGTCCATATAAGGAGGGGGTATTCAGCTCTTTTCCCCACAATTTCTCTCTTATTATTAAAGCAAATTCTATGCTGTGGGTACTCAAAAGAATCGTCTCACTGAGTACCCACAATATAGGGTTAGAGGGTCAACTAAGGATTTTAGAACATACAAAACGCCCTTTATTTACAGCACTGTAGCCCTATATATCGTTTGTTGAATTTGGGTTTAAGTCCTATTCCACGTAAATAACTTAACGCTAAGTGATATTTAAATACTTCAAAATCATATTTCATCATTTTTGTTGGATTAATATATTGTAAAACATGGTGAATGTATTTAAGAAGTTGACATAATTGATATACATTTTTACAACTCTTACTAACAATACTTGTTCAGAAATGAACTATTTAGGCACTAATTTATAGGGAAACAAAAATTATGAAATACTCTCTCAAATATTAAAGTATTTCTTAGCCATCAATATCGTTGGTTGAATTTGGGTTTAGTACCCCACGTACCTTACTTAGTGCTAAGTGATACTTAAATACTTAAAAATAATCATATTTCATCATTTTTGTGGCACTAATATATTGTAAAACATGGTGAATGTATTTAAGAAGTTGACATAATTGACATACATTTTTATAACACTTACTAACAATACTTGTTCAGAAATGAAATATTTAGGCATTCTTTTATAGGAAAACAAAAATGATGAAATAGGTACCTGAATATTTCAATGTTACTTCAAAATCATATTTCATCATTTTTGTGACACATAAATATTGACCTTTCTGTTTAACAATACTTGTTCAGAAATGAAATATTTAGGCATACCTTAATAGGAAAAACGAAAATGATGAAATAGGCTCGTAAGTATTTCAATATTACTTAGCCCTGAGTATCGTTGATGGAATTGGGGCTACCTGTTTTTATGTACAGACAAACCTGTACAAAATACCAATTTGTTTAGCAATCACACTTTTAATTTCCCAGTTAAGCATTTTACGCATAAATGACCCTGTAATTAAAGACCAACTATACACAAAGACCAGATTGTTCTCTACCCACGGGTGGTCTTTAAACACAGGTTCGACTGTTCATAGATAAAATAATATAATAGGTTACATTGTGGCAAATGGAGAAATTTTAATATACATGTACATGCATATATGGAGATAATACTATAATAGGTTAGTTTTCCCGTAGCTCCGCTCTGTACTTTGCTCTACTTATTTCAGATTCTAACCCTTTCCCTCATAAGGACGGTTTCTGATGCCCATGCAGCAGACGACTTTTGAACACATTGTGGCAAAAGGAGAAATAGCTTAAAATGCTTTCAACTCTGTTCAATAAGTTAGCGACCTCTTATAGAGATTTGTCACATTTTTGCCAAGATGTATTTTAAGTCTTCTGCTACTAATTGTGTGTAGCTGAGAAAGCGTTAAACATGATTTACTAGTAAAATGGAACAGTATTAACCCTTTCCCAAATACAGACGCTTTCTGACCGCCCATGGAGCAGAGGACTTTTGAAAACATTGTGGCAAAAGGAGTAAATGTAATATACATGTACATGTATATATGGATATAATAATATACTAGGTTAGTTTTCCCACAGCACCGCTCTGTGCTTTGTTCTACTTATTTCAGATGTTAACCCTTTCCCTCATACAGACGGTTTCTGACGCCCATGGATCAGACGACTTTTGAAAACATTGTGACAAAAGGAGAAATTGCTTATAATGAGCAATTTCTCCTTATTGCCGCAATGTATCCAACTCTATTCAATTAACACACCCATTACATGTATAAACGAATACATACACAACTTACAATTAACACACACATTACATGTATAAACGAATATATACACAACTTACAATTAACACACACATTACATGTATAAACGAATATATACACAACTTACAATTAATACACACATTACATGTATAAACGAATATATACACAACTTACAATTAACACACACATTACATGTATAAACGAATATATACACAACTTACAATTAACACACACATTACATGTATAAACGAATATATACACAACTTACAATTAACACACACATTACATGTATAAACGAATATATACACAACTTACAATTAACACACACATTACATGTATAAACGAATATATACACAACTTACAATTAATACACACATTACATGTATAAACGAATATATACACAACTTACAATTAAAACACACATTCCATGTATAAACGAATATATACACAACTTACAATTAACACACACATTCCATGTATAAACGAATATATACACAACTTACAATTAACACACACATTCCATGTATAAACGAATATATACACAACTTACAATTAATACACACATTCCATGTATAAACGAATATATACACAACTTACAATTAACACACACATTCCATGTATAAACGAATATATACACAACTTACAATTAACACACACATTACATGTATAAACGAATATATACACAACTTACAATTAACACACACATTACATGTATAAACGAATATATACACAACTTACAATTAACACACATAGAAAAAAGAAAGAAAAAATCATACATAATGATACTCTTAATCGAAATTGACTAATCTTATCTTATGTAATGAAATAGTAATTGGCTAGAAAGATTAACCTTTTTATTTTCCGTAGATAAAGAACAGGCGCCTTTAAAACGTAGTATATTTACATTATTTTACTAATTTAAAACACCACCATTTTGGGTATTCCGCAGCACGGTGAATGCCGTGAAAAGGAGTATTACGTAACAATGTTATGACGTGATCTGTAACAATAGCACCAATTAATGAATGAATAGTGTTTTAAGGCCCCTCGGCAACTAAGGTCATTTTAGGCGAACAATAGTATGACGTTATCATGACGTTATCCGTGACAATCCTAAACTAAATTGCGTTAACTGAGATAATATTAAACACATCTTCTTGTGCAAATCCACACGAAATAATAATACAAAATAACAGACAATACAATTTCTGCAAAATATTTTACAATGCCATACGTTTTCATTTTTTTTTCAATTTCTATATTTCTCTCAGTTTTTTCAAGAACAAAATCATGAGAAATATACAAGTAATATATATATATATATCAAAGTTTCTCTCACAATTGTTAAGCAGATCTTTACTTCTCATGTTTATACTATATATATATATGTCACATCTAATTTGAATATTTGTATTAAGGCCAGAAGCATATGTAATGCTGATTGCCAAATGTATTTGTTGAATTGAATAGAATTGACTCGCCTTAATTAGTACAAATAAAGTATACTCTGTTATTAACCGAATTAAGGACAGAAACATCTGCGTATTTCCTCTATATTCCATGTGTCTGCGTCTTCCATCTGCGTTTTAATCTGTCCCGCAGACGGGTACCCAACCTATATATGATATAATATACGCTGTTTTAAATACATAACGATAGAGTACCAGACCACCTTGGGAAATTCCCTCAAATATTTATGACGCACTTTCGCAACGGTAAGACTTGAAATTCAATTATTACTCGTTTGATTTATGATTAGATACCATAATATATCTTAGTATTTAAACAAAGTGTTGCTTATCATTTGCAACAAATTTCAGATCTGAATATAAAATAGCCTTGTACTGAAATCGAATTAAAAAAATATTTGAAAACGAAAGAAGGAAAAAAAAGTCATTTATTGAATTGTATGTTGAAACAATAAATTACTATAACTTATTATATTTATCATGCTCTTATCAAATTGGCCCTTAAATCGATTGGTATGTTTGCTTTATCATGCGGTTGTAAAATAAGGTAGAAATTGGCCATTAAAAGTGCGGATGAAATCAATGCGAAAATGTCTCAAATTTGTTTTTATAAAGAACCGCGCGAAAGCAATCCACACTCATTGTAATTATTAAAGACATTCCAGCTTGCTACAATCAACTCGCGATTAAATAATTAGAGAGCAATTTCATTAATCTTTCCTCTGAATACATACAGGTTTATTTAACCGATTGCGTAAATCGCTAATCTATCAATCTCCTCAGGCTTTATTTTACATGCGACATACAGTTTGAGGGCTTGATGAAAGACTGTTGTAACTACAAATTGTTCAAGATGTAGTAACAACCGTTTGCATACAAACATTGAGACTGAGTTGAAGGTACCCCAAAGCAAATCGTGTATATACACACACTATTGATTTTTTAAACCGACACGCTCTTATGTAGGATTTTATAGCTCTTTACTAGCTATTTCCTGTTGGGAATCTTTTGATATTTGTGGTTAGCGATCGGGAAAAAGGGCTTTTTTTTTTTGTGCCGGGCCCCTGTGCGTTAGCCCTGAATATAGCCATAGATGATTCATGATCTGATGCACATACATTTAACCCTAGATGCATAATTTGATGAACAGTTTAAGCTTACACCCCCCACCCCCCCAGTCACCTTATGCAGACGACTTTGAAAACATTTTGGCAAATTCGTGAAAAAAACCTGATAAATAAGAGCTTAAGTTATTGCATACAACAGAGTTGAAAATATTGTGGCAAAAGGAGGTATTGATCGTCTTGAGCAGTTTCTTCTTTTGTCACAATGTTTTCAAAAGTTATCTGCTACAGAGGCATCAAAAAGCGTCTGTAGACATGAGGTAAACGGTAGAGCAATTTAATCAACGTTTCTTGAAGTGAATGTGATACAGAAACATCACAAAAGCCTCTAGATAATCATGACCTCATCCAAATAAGCTATGAAGTATTGATATGGTTGCCAGAATGAGAAACTTTGCGATTATTTCTTATTAAAATAGTTTTATAATTTAAATATTACAAATAGTTGACCCTTTTCTTACAAACAACAAATCTTAGGCAGACGAAATTGGAAATATAGCGACATAATTTTTAGCTCTACTGGCCAAAGGCCCTTGAAATGGTCAAAATTGCTATAAAAGAGCTTGTTAACACGATACAGTCTTCACTTTTGATTGTATCTCAACCACACTTATACAGTAGTTAGATATCTATGAGAGCTCGGTTCCTTTCGAAAACCAGCCAGATCCGCCGGGCCCATGCATGACTGGATAATATCCCTTGAAATGGTCAAAATTGCTATAATGGAGCTTGTTAACACGATACAGTCTTTTTTTTTTATTGTATCTCAACCAAACTTATACAGTAGTTAGATATCCATGACAGCTTGATTCCTTTCGAAAACAAGCCAGATCCGCCCCATGCATGACTGAATTATGGCCCTTGAAATTGTCAAAATTGCTATAATAGGGCTTGTTAACATGAATTGATACAGTCCTATATAAGACCCCTGTATACAAACTTTTCATATGACATTATCAGTTAGTCAAAATAGCAATAAGGTAAATACACTTGTTTAATTGCTTAGTTAAATCTGACACACCTTCCAAAATGTTTAGTCATTAGTGAATCCTGTTCAGATTTGCAAAAGTTAAATGAAAAAGTGTCAGACAATTATTGGTTCAGACAAAACATAAAGATCTGTCAGACCGAAACATATGTAACAAGAAATGTAAAACAATTTTTTTTTATAAATATGATTCAGAGGGATACTTTTAATCTCAACTATACATTATAAGGCTATTGAAATTCATAAGTTCATCTTGGAAATCTAAACACTCAGTCCCTATCATGATCACTGTCTTTGTCCAAGTCAATTTATATCTGTTACGAAACGTAAAGGGTACGAAACGGAAAGGGTACGAAACAGTCTGCATATAATTACCAAAGTGAAAGTTAATTTCCGGAAAACCCTTCCAGTTAAACAAAAACAAATGCTGTGTTTAAATAGTCCAAATCATTTAGACAAGTATTTTCTTGTATTTGTTTTGCAACCGACGTCTCAAAACCACTTCAATAATACATGAAAATCGAATCCACATTGATCAGCGATAAATTTTAATCGTCCGCCATTTTGCAAGGTAAACAAATCTGTTAGATTTAATAAACATGTCCGTCTTTTTTAAAAATTGGATGCATCGAAAATTATATCGACATTGAATTAATTTAAGCTGTTATCATTCTAAATTGGGGCGATTAAAATGTACAATGTAAGGTGATAAGTTGCACAGTCTTCGAAGTGTATTACACACACTCAAGGATTAACTGATAAGGCGATGACCCGCGGCCATCAATCTTGTAATTAACACCAGGGTATGACACTTGAGATAAACAAGGTCGTTCACGCTTCATTGACACATGTTTTCAAGCTCTCGCACGCGATTAGCAGACCATTTTTTTATCCAGTTGCAAAATAAAATAATCGCCATTTTCCGTCGCCAAATTAACAAAATAATCGCCGTCTTCATTAAATAATCGCCTTTTGGCGACAATGGCGACCTACAGCGCGAGCCCTGGTACTTATTTGTGATTGTATCTCAATCAAACCTATACAGTAGTTAGATATCCATGAGAGTTTGGTTCATTTCTAAAAAACGGCCAGATCTACCCATGCATGGCTGGATTATGGCCCTTGAAATTGTCAAAATTGCTATAATACAGCTTGTGAACACAATAGAGCTTCCATTTACTATCTGATCTTCACCAAACTTAGATGGTATTTGAATATTGATGACATATTGGTTCCTTTTGAAACAAGCCAGATCAATACCAGTAGAGCATAGGCCCTGCCCTCATGGGCCTCTTGTTTTATATAATATGATGGTGTAATCATCAAAAAGAATGGAAAATATTATGGTTCATGGAGTCTCAAAAATAAGGAGAAACTGCTCATAATGAACAATTTCTACTTTTTAATTAATTGTTCATTGTTTGGTGTTTAACAACACCAACAATTTTTTTAGTTATATCACTGCATTTCCTGGGTAAGTAACCAGTACTACTGTTTACTTATCCTGACACCAGCCAGTCAGTTGTAATGCTAACCCTGTAGCCCTGAGCACCAATGAGGGTGACTTTCAGCTTTTAAAGTCTTTGATATGACAAAGCTGTGGACCGAACCCACAACCTCCCACACTCGAGGCGGATGCTTTTCCACTACACGTGACCACTTTTGCAACAAAGTTTTAAATACCTTGTTGTCTACTGTAGATGCATCAAAATGCATAGGGGAATGGTAAACTTTTCCACATACAACAATTCTGCAGCAGACGCCTTTGAAATTATCTAGAAAAAAATATATATGTAAAACCTCTAAAATGAAAGTACACTCATTGAATAGAGTTAAAAACATTGTGACAAAAGGAGAAATTGCTCGTTTTGAGCAATTTATTCTTTTGTCGCCATGTTTTCAAAAAGCCGTCTGCTGCATAGTCATCAGAAAGCGATTAATGAGGCCAGGGTAAGGGTTAACTAAACAGTTCCTACCAATTTCCTACCAAATTCCTCATGGAGCTGGATTTTGACGCCTTTACAGAAGACACATTTTGAAAACATTGTTGCAAAAGGAGAAATTGCTCAAAACATTTTCAACTACATGTATTTTCAATAATTAAACTTTCCCTTAAATTGATTTGCATTCATTTTGTCTAAAGTAGTCTGCTATAGATTTAAAGACAAGGCACAAATCAACATTACATGAATTGTTATAACATACTTTTATCAAATTATGTGTGTATACATATCAAATGTTTTCAAAGACAGTTGTATATTGGTTATAAACACTGATTGAACAGAAATTTCATTTTGAATTGCAGAATTTTAAGGCATTGGTGACTGTCATACTGTCCAAGCTTTTTTTAATCAAAGACAAAAGTGTGTTGATTGTTGCATTACAACTATTGAGGTGAGAATTTGAATGTTAAACTTTCTATGTTTTCTCTTTTCTTGTTGTCTTATGTAAATGCATCAAAATGCATACAGGAAGGGTTAACTTAACCCTTTACCTCATATAAACGCTTTCGGACGCCTCTGCAGCAGACGGCTTTTTGGAAACATAGTGACAAAACGTGCAATCCTTTTGCCATGTTAAACTTTCTATGTTCTCTCTTTTCTTGTTGTCCACTGTAAATGCATCAAAATACATAGAGAAAGGGTTAACTTAATCCTTTCCTACAGGACTTTGAAAACATCTAGAAAAAAATATGGAAAATCTCTGAAAATGAAAGTACAATAATTGAAAGAGTTGAGAAAATGGTGACAAAAAGAAAAAAATCGTTCTTCTTTTGCCGTCATGTTTTCAAAAGGCAATCTGCTGCAAAGGCATCAGAAAGCCTCTATATGAGGAATGGGTTAGCTAGACAGTTCTTACAAATTTTTAGATCACCTGGGCTGAAGGCTAAATGTGATCTATTCTGATCACTATCTGTCTGTCGTCTGTCCGTCGGTAACTGTTAGCTTAACACATCACTCCTCCTAAACCAAAGGACCAATTTCAACTTCACATGAATGTTCCGTTGGTGGTCCTCTTTCAAAATAGTTCAAAGATATAAATTTGATGGAGAACTTTTGTTGCTGCGGCATCAGAAAGGGGGCAAAATGTCCTTTAAAATACTTCTCCCCTGAATCTGCTTGTCTCAGATTCCAATATAATTTGGTAAACATTTTCCTTGGGTGACCCTCTACAAAAATTGTTCAAGCGATTTTGATTGGTTGAAAAAGTGGCAACCAGAATGCATCAGAAAAGGGGCAAAATGACAAAGCTTTAATAATCTAGCCTTATGAAAGTGCTTGTCTGATTTCAAGATTAATATGTAGAAATGTTCTTTTAGTTTAAACTTATTTATTTTACATCGATTGCCAAACCAGCTTTAAGCTTATATTAATGGCCCCTCCCTTGGGGTGACTTGTTTAAACAAAGACACGTATAGGGAAAAAACTTCTTGTCTAAAAGTAGAAGGCCAATGCCTTTGATATTTGGTATGTAGCTTCATCTAGTGAACCTCTACCAATGTTGTTCAAATTACAGCCCGGGGGTCAAATATGGCCCCACCCCGGGGGTCACTTGATTTACGAAGACTGGTATAGTGAGAAACTTTAAAAATCTTCTTGTCTGAAGTTAGAATGTCCAGGCTTTTGAAATTTGGTATGTAGCTTCATCTAGTTGACCTCTACCAAGATTGTTCAAATTATAGCCCTGGGGTAAGAAATGGCCCCATCCCTGTACACTTGTTTTACATAATATTATCATTGTATAGGGATAAACTTCAAAAAATCTTGTCTAAAAGTTGATATTTGAAATATAACTTCATCTAGCTTCAAGATTGGTCAAATTATAGCATTGGTGTCAAAAATGGATCACTTGTTTTACATTGACTTGTTTAGGTAAACACTTAACAAAATTCAGGTGATCGTTTTAGGGCCATATTGGCCCTCTTGTTCACTGAAACAAGAGAGATAAAGCTAAAGGAAATAAGTTTGTGTAGAATTGGAGTCATTACCCATGTTCTTTAGGATTTGTAAGTGTAGCAGAATTCAATAACCCTGTCCCACATCTGCAGCAGACAACTTTGAAAACATCCAGGTAAAATTATGGATACTATCTATACATTAAATTGTGCTTATTAATAGTTGGAATCATTATGGTCAAAGGGGAAATTGATCATTATGATCTACTTCTCCTTTTTAGCTCACCTGTGCACGAAGTTATTGTGATTGTCAGTTGTCCAGCATCCGTTGTGCGTCCATCAACATCTTTTCCTCACTAACAAGTGGGTCAATTTGGAGGAAACTTCACAGAAAGAATTGACTCAATGACTTTACAAGAATTCCTTCAAATTGTTGGGATTCATGCAGAATGTTGGTGTCCATGGCAACACAATGAAAACAACTTTAAAGTTCGTCTTCTCCTAAACTGGTTGACATTTTTTCTACCAATTTTGTAGAAATGCTCCTTGGATGACCCTCTATCGGATTCCTTCAAGCCATGTTGGTTGGTTGAAAAACATGGCCTCCAGGTGGCAGGGCTATTTTGCATTATATGGCTTATAGTGAAAACTTAAAAAATCTTCTCCTCCGAAAGTGTCATGCTGATTTTCAAATAATTTTGTAAAATTCTTCCTTAAGTCACCCACTATCAGATTCCTTCAAGCCATGTTGATTGGTCAAAACTATGGCTGCCAGGGGGCGGGGCTTATATGGCTAAAGTGAAAAAAAATCAAATCAGGCGAGCGATCCAGGGCCATCATGGCCCTCTTGTTTTGAAATCTGCTGAAAGCCAGTCAAGCTTATGTCATGGCTAATTGTACGCTGTGCATCTTGTGTGTCAACTCTTTGCTTTAATTGACTTCTCCTCCCTAACCATTTGGCCATTTGGGATGAAACTGTATAGGGAGCATCCTCTGAATTCATGTGTTCTCCTAAATTACTTTTTTGGATTCATGCAAAATTCTGGTTTCCATGGCAACCGAAAGAACAACCTTTAAAATTCTTCTCCTTCAAAACTGTTTGGCCGTTTTTAAAATAATTTTGTAGAAATGTTCCTTGGGTGACCCTCTATCAGATTCCTTTAAGCAATGTTGATTGGTTGAAAACTATGGCCGCCAGCGGCTGGGGCTACTTTGCCTGATATGAAACATAAACAATCTTCTCCTCCGAAAGTGTCATGCCGATTTTCAAATAATTTTGTAGAAATATTCCTTGGGTGACTCACTACCAGATTTGATCAAGCCATGTTGATTGGCCTCAAAATTTGGCTGCCAGGAGCGCGGGGCTGTTAGCCTTATATTGGCTTTAGTGAAAGCTTTAAAAATCTTCTCATCCCAAACTATTTGGCCGTTTTTCAAATAATTTTTCAGAAATGTTCCTTGGGTTACACTCAGCTATAAGAGATTCCTTCAAGCCATGGCTATGGTATAAAACATGGCAACCAGGAGGCGGGGCTGTTTACAGATTTAATTTTTGCCTAATTGCCGTGGAGCGATACTGGCCCTATTTGGCCTCTTGTTTCACAATGTTTTCAAAAATTGTCTGGTGCAATATATATTGTCGTTCATGTGATAGTATAACCCTGTCACTTGAAAAGAGGTTGTGTTGCTTGTGGATGTTCAACGCAATGACCTTGGCTGTGGAATCAGAGTTATTTCCCCTTTTGTGCTCATAGTGCAAACTAAAGCTAGGACACCAGAGGACAAGATTAGTGTGTATACTGTTTACAACATTTTCTTACCTCAGTTACTCCAAAGCATTGTTTCTTGAGGTTAGAAATATCTTGATTGGTAGAGATTTGTCTCCAAAATGGTTGTCAGACCTTTTAGAATGGCGGTATATTATATATATAGACTCTGGAGTATATTCAGATTTACTTAACATACTTAGCACTTGATGTGCTAGCATTTATAATTATGTTCTTAATGGTCAAGTAGGCTGTGCGTGAAATTAAAAAACTGAAAGAAGAATTCACCAATCACATTAAAGCATTCAGGATACAGATATATTTCCAAATGTTGTTATTTGTCGTCCATACAAATCTTTTTCTCTGAAACTTCTAGTCAGAAATTCACAGAAACGTCCCCTGGATTGCCTTCATGTAAAATTGTAAAAACCAGGGCGAAACATAGAAAAAACTTTAAACAGCAAAGATCTTCTCCTAAACAACTGACCAAATTTTAAAATAACCCCACTCAAACGCTCCTTTAGTAGCCTGCTACTGAAAATGTTAAACTCGTTCTGCTCTGATGCACACGTTGAACACGGAGCTAGAAATAGAAAGACATTTAAAGGACAATTATCCTCCTAAGCCCTGCAGTGCCCCAATTTCAAAGTTAGTTCAATTTTCCTTGTTAAGCACTGTACCACCATTGTTCAAAGTGTTGTACATGGTGGCTGCCAGGGCTATAAATAAACTAATCTTTATCCAACATTTCCTCCTAAACTATTGACCATCAGCCAAATTCCAGAACTAATAACACAAATGTTCCTTGACTTCAATTGTGCAAATTCATTCATTCATTTCACAGGATGGCAGACACAGCTAAAAGGTAAAATATCTTTATACAAGATCACTTCTCTCCAAATTTAAAAATAAATCACAGAAATGTTTCTTTTATAGTTCTAGATGGCCAAGAGAGCTTATATATTGGAAATACATGTATCTGTAAAGGACATGTATCTCTTCTTAAATTACTGGCACAATTTAAAAAAAATAATTATGTTTCTTGAGAAGCCTTATATTACAATGTTTTAAATAGGTATTGTAGCGGTAGAGCATCCACAATGTGTGGGGTGGATCAGGTGTCATCCCTGGCCGAGTGTTACCAAAGAGTTTAAAATTGATTGTTATGGCTTTGCCTTTTTGGCGCTCAGGATGCTAGGTTTAGCTTGCTGGTGTCCTATAAATGGAGCAGTAGTACTGGTAAAAATCCCAGCAACAAATGTGAAACAACTGGAAAATTGTTAAAAGCCTCATAACACGATACAATTAAACAAATTAACCAGGTCGGCTCCACTGCACAAGATGTCTGCCTGAGTTGCTAAATTAAAAATGATTATCATTTCCTCCTTAAGTTAACCACTGACCAAATTTTAAATTATTCCACGAAACATTTCCCTCAGTTACCTACCAAAATTGTCGAATGATTGACAAAAGTAAGTAATTTGGACTTGCATCATTCGTCTTGGGGTTACAGTCTACTCTATGCAGGAAGGTGGCCAGTTGCCTAGGAAGATTGTTGTGTGGATTAAAACAGGCTCAAACAAGGAAACTTAAAATTTTCTCACTATTTAACCCTTTCCCACATGGGCGTATTTGCAGAATACAATTTTTGATAACATTGTGGCAAAACCAAATATTTCTCATGATGCCACAAGGTTTTCAACTCGTTAATAATGATACTTAAAAAATTTACATGTAGATTTTGTGTATGTTGGAGAGGGTTAATCTTTTTTATTTTCCAAGGCAATAAATCATAACAACAGTCAATGTTGTTTTACATTTTTAACAAACATAAGTAATAAGAATTAATAATAACAGACTATATACAATAACTAGCATAATACAGTTTCTAATTTCGACTTAAAAATACAAGTACTAGAATGTTTCAAACAGTTCACATATCTCGCCATATTCCTTAATGGACCACTGTCTTCTATAATTACACATGTCCGGCACAAATCCTTTGTATACTATATATTGACTGTCAACGGTCTGCCGGTCATCTCTCATTGGCCACTGAAAACATCCTGACTTTGTACAAGGTGCCATAAACTTTACTGTGGCATTATCAATATCATTTACTTTTTATCAAGTAAATTTCCACTTTCTAAATCTGCAGAACTTATGTGATGTTGTTTACAAAATGGACCAGGGAAGGCATCATCCATGTTGAAATCATTCCAGAATACCAGTTGTCTCGGCTGAAATAAATCATGAAATATGTGTTAACCATTTGCCACATAAATTACAACAAATCTGCAGCAGACTACTTTGAAAACATTGAGGCAAAACATGAAAAATCTCTATAAATGAAAGTAACATAATCAAATAAAGATGAGAACCTTGTGACAAAAGGATAAATTGCTCAATCTATCCTTTTACCACAATGTTTTCAAACATTGTCTGCTGCAGAGGCGTCAGAAAGCGTCTATACGTGGAAAAGGGTTAACCTTTTTCCCACATACAACAAATCTTTAGTAGACGACTTGGAAAACATCTAGGCAAATCTTTGGAAAATGACTATATATATAGATATAAATAAAAGTATAATCTTATTTAAGGGGAAATTAGTGAGTTATTACTCCTTTTGCAACAATGCTTTCAAAATTATCTGCAAGTGGGAAAGGGTTAAGTCAGATTAAAAGAAACTATATTTCAGTTATAAAATTAGCAGGGACAATTAATGTATATATTGTATAGGTTACATTTTACATGTCATGCTTAAAGGTTGTTGGATTCTTTTACAGTATCATATCCCAAGTAAATAATAAAGTAAAAAATCCCCTTTAGCCCTTTCCCACATTCAACAAATCTGCAGCAGATAGATATCAACACATAATGACAAAATATGGAATTCACTATGAATGAAAGCATAGTTAATGAATAAAGCAAAATACATTGTAGGAAAAGGAGACATTATGAGCCATTGGATGACCCTCTATCGGATTCCTTCAAGCCATGTTGATTGGTTGAAAAACATGGCCTCCAGGTGGCAGGGCTATTTTGCATTATATGGCTTATAGTGAAAACTTAAAAAATCTTCTCCTCCGAAAGTGTCATGCCGATTTTCAAATAATTTTGTAAATTCTTCCTTAAGTCACCCACTATCAGATTCCTTCAAGCCATGTTGATTGGTCAAAACTATGGCTGCCAGGGGGCGGGGCTTATATGGCTAAAGTGAAAAAAAATCAAATCAGGCAGCGATCCAGGGCCATCATGACCCTCCTGTTTTGAAATGTGCTGAAAGCCAGTCAAGCTTATGTCATGGCTAATTGTACGCTGTGCATCTTGTGTGTCAACTCTTTGCTTTAATTGACTTCTCCTCCCTAACCACTTGGCCATTTGGGATGAAACTGTATAGGAAGCATCCTCTGATTTCATGTCTTCTCCTAAATTACTTTTTTGGATTCATGCAAAATTCTTGTTTCCATGGCAACCGAAAGAACAAACTTTAAAATTCTTCTCCTTCAAAACTGTTTGGCCGTTTTTAAAATAATTTTGTAGAAATGTTCCTTGGGTGACCCCCTATCAGATTCCTTTAAGCCATGTTGATTGGTTGAAAACTATGGGAGCCGGGGCTGGGGCTACTTTGCCTGATATGAAACATAAACAATCTTCTCCTCCGAAAGTGTCATGCCGATTTTCAAATAATTTTTCAGAAATGTTCCTTGGGTTACACTATAAGAGATTCTTTCAAGCCATTGCTATGGTATAAAACATGGCAACCAGGAGGCGGGGCTGTTTAAAGATTTAATTTTTGCCTAATTGCAATGGAGCGATACTGGCCCTATTTGGCCTCTTGTTTCACAATGTTTTCAAAAATTGTCTGGTACAATATATATTGTCGTTCATGTGATAGTATAACCCTGTCACTTGAAAAGAGGTGTTGCTTATGGATGTTCAACGCAATGACCTTGGCTGTGGAATCAGAGTTATTTCCTCTTTTGTGCTCATAGTGCAAACTAAAGCTAGGACACCAGGGTCAAGATTAGTGCTTATACTGTTTACAACATTGTCTTTCCTCAGTTACTCCAAAGCATTGTTTTTAGCTCACCTAAGCTTGAAGTGCAAGGTGAGCTTTTGTGATCACTCACCGTCTGGCGTCCGTCGTCGGTGTCTGTTAACAATTTCCTACAAATGACTTCTCCTACTAAACCAATAGACAGATTTCAAAGTAACTTCACAGGAATGGTCCTTAGGTGGTCTTCTTTAAAAGTTGTTCAAAAAAATTAATTCCAAGTAGAACTTTGGTTGCTGCGGCATCAGAAATGGGGAAAATTGCCAAATCTTAAAAAATCTTCTTGTCCAAAAGTACTAGCCCGATTTGAAAATTATTTTGCACAAATGTTCCTTGGGGTACCCTCTACCAAGATTGTTCAAATATTTCAGATCCGTTGAAAAACATACTGCCAGGGGGCGGAGCTTATTTTCCTTATATTATATGTGCATTGTTAAAACTTCATGTCCAAAAGTACTGGCCCGATTTGGAAATTATTTTGCACAAATGTTCCTTAGGACACTCTTTACCAAGATTGTTCAAATATTTCCAATCCGTTGAAAAACATGGCCGCCAGGGGGCGGAGCTTGTTTTCCTTGTATGTGCATACTTCAAAAATCTTCTTGTCCAAAAGTACTGGCCCGATTTAAAAATTATTTTGCACAAATGTTCCTTGGGGCACCCTTTAGCAAGATTGTTCAAATATTTTTGATCCGTTGAAAGACATGGCCGCCAGGGGCGGAGCTTGTGTTCCTTATATGTGCATTGTTAAAACTTTAAAAATCTTCTTGTCCAAAAGTATTGCCCTAAAAAGAGTAAAAACTTTGAAAACTATTGAAGTTCTATTAAATCAGGTGAGTGATATAGGGCCATCATGGCCCTCTTGTTTGAGGTTAGAAATATATTGATAGAGATGTGTCTCCAAAATGGTTGTCAGACCTTTTAGATTGGCGGTATATTATATATATAGACGCTGGGGTATATTCAGATTTACTTGGCACTTGATGTGCTAGCATATTTATGTTCTTATTGGTCAAGTAGGCTGTGCGTGAAATTAACAAACTGAAAGAAGAATTCACCAATCAAAGCATTCCAGGGCTGTACAAGTCCCATAGCCCGACGTCCGGGACAAGTCATAAATCGCATCGGGCAAGTCGCTAATTGCAACATCTCAGTCCCGGACAAGTGGCATTTTCCAAAAATCCACGTCCCATTATATCAACCCATTTACGTAACAGTGAATGTAAATTCCTGTGTCTGGTAGCCCGGCTTAATTACTAACACACATGTCTGTCGTGTATAAATTTGACTGTATGTTACATGCGAAAAACCACTCGCGCGTGACCATAACAAATCAATAACAGTAGGCGGAGTTACCCACCTGTCAGATCGTGTGATTTCAGCCAACCGAACCGCGTCAGTAATAGTCGATTAACGTGATATATATATGTATTCAATAAGTCTGTCCAATCATAAGTGACAATTGTTCCGTGGGGCTGTGTTATTTCATGGAAGCTAGGGAATTACCTATGGATCGGTCTCATTAAAATATTCCCTTAAATGTATTTTGATCCATATTTCTACTTTCGGTATGCGATGTTTGCAAACTGGTGCAAACCGGTTCAGAACTTGGAAGAAATTTTCGCCATGCAGAAGTTAATAAAATAAATTCGATCCAAATTAAAGACAATACGACGACTGCTAAAAATTATCTTGCCGTTTATCAATTTGAAATACCTTCAAGATCGACATAATATTCGTTATATCAGAGACACAAAGAAAATTGTTTGGAATGAAATATATAAATGATTCCCCCTGAGTATGATAATTGCCCAATCACGGCTTTGTTTACCAAAATTAATTAGCATAAACGGCGGGAAAAAAATCACATGACTTAATAGTTGCGATTTCATTGGATGAAATGAGAAATTGGGTAAAAGACATTCGCGACCTAACGACCCCGATGTTTACATTCAACGCTGTTTACCGATTTCTAATTCTCAAAGTAGGGAACCATGATAAACATTGCGCAATCATCAAAATGGCGGCTATGTTGCGAATAATACCGCAACACCAATCTGACTAAAGTGGTAACGGACTACGATCTAACTAAATGTAAATGCGTAGCGTTAATAGGAGATGATTTTAATGAGATTGACCGCAACACAAGAAACAAATTTAACTTTTTGTTGCCTTTCATTTTTTTTGATAATATTTTTTGGTTTAATAATTATCTGATAAATTTGACTTTTGGTTAATAAAATAGAATTTATTTAATATGTCTTCCTTTGTAAAACTGACCCTCGTATCGAACACTGCCCTGTTTCGGTGAGGGACCTAAATCGGTGACCTTATTATTTTGTTATCTTCAATTTAAAAAAGTGCCATTGCATCATTTGACTATGTTGTCTGAAGTTTAACATTTCTGTCAATAGCTTTTGAATCTTTTGTAAATATGGATAAAATACATACATTTTATGCAGAATATTTCAAATAACCTAGTGAAAAATAATCTCTTTTCCAAATTTCATTTTTTGTTTAACTGAATGCTGCACTACAGGTCTTTTGCAATAATGTTATTTGAATTGGTCACTACCCTTAAATCATGTACATTGTGTGCTCTTAATGTTATATTTATACAGAACTAGAAAAAAAACACGAAAAAACAATTAAAACACCTAAGAAACCGCGATCCGGGCTACCACACAATTCTTAAATTTGTCGCATGTTAAACTTGGTGTGTAGAAAAGTGGGACAAGTGAGAATCTTAGCAGGACAAGTGGCATTCTGAAAGTCACTTGTCCTGGACAAGTGGCTAATATTTTTTTTGTACAGCCCTGCATTCAGGTTACAGATATATTTCCAAATTATGTTATTTGTCGTCCATACAAATCTTTTTCTCTGAAACTTCTAGTCAGAAAGTCACAGAAACGTCCCCTAGGTTGCCTTCATGTAAAATTGTTAAAACCTAAGCACTCTGCTGAACAAGATTGCCACCAGGGTGAAACATAGAAAAACATTTAAACAGCAAAGATCTTCTCCTAAACAACTGACCAAATTTTAAAATAACCCCACTCAAACGTTCCTTTAGTAGCCTGCTACTAAAATTGTTAAAACCATTCTGCTCTGATGCACACGTTGAGCATGGAGCCAGAAATAGAAAGACATTTAAAAGACTTATTCTCCTAAGCCAGTGCTCCAATTTCAAAATTAGTTCAAATCAAACTTTCATTGTTAAGCACTGTACCAACATTGTTCAAACTGTTGAAACCTCCTGAACCATTGACCATCAGCCCAATTCCTAAACTAATAACACAAAATGTTCCTAGACTACAATTGTGCAAATTGATTTGATCTGTTGCACAAGATGGCAGACACAGCTAAAAGTTAAAATATCTTAAGACAAGATCTCTTCTCTCCAAATTTAAAAATAAATCACAGAAATGTTTCTTTTATAGTTCTAGATGGCAAAGAGAGCTCATATTGGAAATACATGTATCTGTGAAGGACATCTCTTCTTAAATCACTGGCACAATTTAAAACAATAATTATGTTTCTTGAGAAGCCTTATATTACAATGTTTTAAATAGTTTTGACTGCCATGGTATTGTTGCGGTAAAGCATCCACAATGTGTGGGGTGGATCAGGGGTCATCCCTGGCCGAGTGTTAACAAAGAGCTTAAAATTGATTGTTATGGCTTTACCTTCTTGGCGCTCAGGATGTTAGGTTTAGCTAGAAGTTGCTGGTGTCCTATAAATGGAGCAGTAGTACTGGTAAAAAAACCAGCAACAAATGTGGAACAACTGGAAAATTGTTAAAAGCGGCATAAAACAATATAATTAAACAAATTAACCAGGTCGGCTCCACTGCACAAGATGTCTGCCTGAGTTGCCAAATTAAAAATGATTATCATTTCCTACTGAAGTTAACCTCTGACCAAATTTCAAAATTATTCCACGAAACATTTCCCTCAGTTACCTACCAAAATTGGACAAAACCTTCAGATCTGTTGCTAAAGAGCTAAAAATAGAACAATCCAAGTAAATCGCTTAACCAATTTCAAAATATTAGCACACACATGTTCCATGGAGGCCTCTACCAAAATCGTTTAAACTGTACTACTTTGCTGCACAAAATAGCCATCATAGATAAAGATCAACATCACCTCTTAAAACATTAGCCCAATTACAATACAATTCACACAAATGTTCAGGACTCTATCTTAATTGTTTTACAAGTCTTGCTTAGCTGCTCATCAGAGTAACCAGTATTTTGTCCGATGAGCAATATAGGACCAATATGGTCCTCTTTTTAGCTCACCTGAGCACGAAGTGGTCAAGGTGAGTTATCGTGATCGCATTATGTCCGTCGACCATCGTGCTTCGTCCGTCAACATCTTCTCCTCAGTGACCAGTGGGTCAATTGAGATGAACTTTCACAGAAACCATCCTCTCAATGACCGCACCAGTATTCCTTCAATTTTTTGGGATCCATGCAGAATTCTAGTTTCCATGGCAACAAAACAATTTTTTTTATATAATTCTTCTTCCAAACTGGTTGGCAGATTTTCAAATAATTTTTTAGAAATGTTCCTTGGATGACCCTCTATCAGATTCCTTCAAGCCAGGTTGGTTAGTCAAAAAACATGGCCCCCAAGGGGCGGGGCCATTTTGCCTTATATGGCTAAAGTGAAAACTTAAAAAGTCTTCTCCTCAGAAAGTGTAAGGCCGAATTTCAAAAATGTTTGCCTAGTACTGGTTTGTTTACCCAGGGATCATGAATAATTAAATTTAATTGCGCGCTAAATGACCTTAGCTGTCGATGCGCCATAAAACAATATACATTCATTCATTCATTCAAAAATGTTTGTAGAAATTTATTTTAAGTGACCCTCTATCAGATTCCTTTGAGCCATGTTGATTGGTAGAAAATCATGGCCGCCAGAGGGCAGGGCTTATATGGGCTATGGCTAAAGTCAAGGACATAGATAAGAGGGATAGGCAACTCCACCTGTACACCTGTTATCTGGTTAAAATATCACACATAGAAATAAAATTGTCCAAATGTTCACATTTTGTAGCAAATAAAACTTTGAAGTCACATTTGGCACATGAACAAAACATACATATTCTGAAAGCTTAACATTTCAACTTAGGTTAGAGATACAATGAACAACTGGAATTTCTTTTTATTTTGACTGGTTTAAAAGACACAAATATTGGGATTTCTAAATTATATTATTTTTTTCCAAAAATTAATAGATTGACATTTTTCATAAGGATAGCATATTATCAAAACTTGTAGTATATTAAAATATTTTTTTCTACTGCAATAGAAGAATGTTCAATCTTCCAGAATTATTATTTTTTATTTTCATATCTTAAATAGTTTTTAGCTCTACTGGCCAAAGGCCAGAAGGGCTTATGTCGTGGCGATTTGTCCGTCGTGCGTGCGTGCGTCCGTAAACAATTTCTTGTTAACACGATACATCCTTCACTTTTGATTGTATCTCAACCAAACTTATACAGTAGTTAGATATCCATGAGAGCTCGATTCCTTTCGAAAACCAGCCAGATCCCATGCATGACTGGATTATGGCCCGTGCGTGAAATGGTCAAAATTGCTATAAAAGAGCTTGTTAACACGATACAGCCTTCACTTTTGATTGTATCTCAACCAAACTTATACAGTAGTTAGATATCTATGAGAGCTCGGTTCCTTTCGAAAACCAGCCAGATCCGCTCATGCATGACTGGATTATGGTTCAAATTGCTATAATTGAGCATGTGAACACAATAGAGGCTCTATTTAATATCTGATCTTCACCAAACTTAGATAGTAGTTAAATATTGATGAGAGCTTGGTTCCTTTTGAAAACCAGCCAGATCCGGCAAGACTGGATTATGGCCCATGAAATTGCTATAATACAGCTTGTGAACACAAAAGAGCCTCCATTTACTATCCGATCTTGACCATACATACATGCTCTGGATTGAAAATGACCTAAGAACCATACCAGTAGAGCATAGGCCCTCATGGGACTCTTGTTTAGTTTTACTTGCTACAAATGTTGGCACGGGTGATATTTTAGTATACAGTTTAGTTACCTATGCCTCTTATCTACGTCCCTGCTAAAGTGAACAAAAATAAAATCAGGTGAGCGATTCAGGGCCCTCTTGTTTTTAAAAGTGTTAGGTCTGCATACAAGTAAGTTGAAGGCGTGTTAGTTAAATGAGAATTCGCCCTAGATGAGTTATTTATTATGATCCTCTGATTAAATTTGATAAAGGTTACCACTTGTTTACTTATACATGTACTAAATTGCCATTATTATTTGGCACTCTTGAGACTGTGATTATCAGCTCCATAAGTATTTATTTGTAAACAATGATTGTTTGTGTTGTTTTCTTTTAGACACGAAACACCGCACCAATTTCCACAATAGAATGGCGGAACCCAAAGCAATCCTTTACAGAAACTGGATCAAAGCTGGTCTGGGACTGTTGTATGTAAAAGAAGGCATTCAGGATTTTATTGTCGATGAAATCAAAAACTTCCATAGTAATGTTCTAGGGTCACTTCCTGGTGCTGGTCGTTGCACAATTCATACTATCCAGAATGTGCTCAGATGTCCAACAAGGGGAATTTGTAGAGTTGGATCATGTCGTTTCCATAACAACACAGACCCAGGAAAAACATACACTCCATGCCTCATTTGTGAAGCCATCAGAAATGAGATAGAAATAGCTCATAGATATGGCCAACCATCCTATAAAAACACAAGATCTGAACTATGGTGTACAGGTAGCTGGGAATTGGCCAAGTGTTTCATGCCAGCTCAAGGTTACTCCGACAAGAACACAGCAGATGATACAGATTTAGCTGGTCTGATCAGTGTTATATTGAACAACAAGGCCTTTCAGAACAAAATAACTGAAGTTCTAGGACAACCGGGAAACAAGTTTGAAAAAGTATGTTCACTAGTCGAAACACAATTTTTAGCTCAACTATTCGGAGATTATGAGAGCTATTCTACTCACCCTGGCGTCGGCGTCCGCGTCACGCCTTGGTTGCATGCAAGTACATTATAGCTCAGTAACTACTAGATGTATTGCATTGAAACTTTCTACAAAACTTCCTAATAATAAAGCTAGTTACTTGGAAAGTATGTTGTGTGGAGTACTGCATGGTCTGAGAAAACCAGGAAACATATTATGAGTAGGTGAACTGGCCGCCGTGATATGACTGAACAATTATTGAAAACTGCGTTAAACCAATCAATCAAGTTTGATAACTATGATGCATTTTATGCAATTTATGCCCTTTTGTAGATCACCTAGAGCCAAAGTTTCAAGGTGAGCTATTCTGATCACTTTTTGTCTGTCGTCCGTCCATTGTTAACTTTTAGCTTTAAACATCATCTCCTCCTGAAACACAGGACCAATTCCATCCAATCTTCACAGGAATGTTTCTTTGGTGGCCTTCTTTCAAAATATTCAAAGATTTAAATTACATTGAGAACTTTTGTTGCTGCGGCATCAGAAAGTGGGCAAAATGTCCAAACTTTAAAAATCTTCCGAACTTTAAAAATCTTCTTCTCTGAATCTGCATGTCAGATTCCAATATAGTTTGGTAAAAATGTTCCCTGGGTGACTTTCTACAAAGACTGTTCAAGTCATAATGTTTGGTTGAAAAACATAGCAGTCAGGAGGATTCAGAAAAGGGGCAAAATCGTCTTGTCGTTAACTTTTAGCTTTAAACATCATCTCTTCCTAAACCACATGACCAATTTCATCCAAACTTCACAGGAATGTTCCTTTGGTAGCCTTCTTTCAAAATTGTTCTAAGATTTAAATTCCATTGAGAACTTTGGTTGCTGCGGCATCAGAAAGTGGGCAAAATGTCCAAACTTTAAAAATCTTCTCCTCTGAATGTGCATGTCAGATTCCAATATAGTTTAGTAGAAATGTTCCTTGGGTAACCCTCTACACAGATTGTTCAAGGCATACTGTTTGATTGAAAAACATGGCAGTCAGGAGGAATCAGAAAGGGGGCAAAATTATAAAATTTGGAAATTTCATTAATATGCCGTGGCGTGTTGTCCGTCGTCTGTGCGTCCGTAAACAATTGCTTGTGAATGCAATACAGTCTTCAGTTTTGATTATATCTCAATCAAATTTATACAGTAGTTAGATATCCATGAGAGCTCGGTTCCCTTCGCAAACCAGCTAGATCCGCCCATGCAAGACTGGATTATGGCCCTTGAAATTGTCAAAATTGCTAGAATAGAGCTTGTGAACACAATAGTGGCTCCATTTACTATCTGATCTTCACCAACCTTGGATAGTAGTTTAATATTGATGAGAGCTCGGTTCCTTTTGAAAACCAGCCTGATGTGCCCTTTCATGACTGGATTATGGCCCTTGAAATTGTCAAAATTGCTATAATACAGCTTTTGAACACGATAGTCTTCAGTTTTGATTGTATCAACATCAAAATTATATAGTAGTTAGATATCCAAGAGAGCTCGATTCCTTTCGAAAACCAACCAGATGTCCCATTGTATGACTGGATTATGGCCCTTGAAATTGTCAAAATTGCTATTTAATACAGATTGTTAACACAATAAAGCCTCCGTTTACTATCCGATCTTCACCAAACTTAGATAGTAGTTAAATATTGATGAGAGCTCGGTTCCTTTCGCAAACCAGCCGGATCCGCCCATGCAAGACTGGATTATGGCCCTTGAAATTGTCAAAATTGCTATTAAAACAGCTTGTGAACACAATAGAGCCTCCATTTACTATCCGATTTTCACCATACATACATGCTCTGAATTGAAAATGACCAAATAACCATCCCGGTAGACCATAGACCCTCATGGGCCTCTTGTTTTTTAAGTCCTTGTCTGATATTGAGAAAATTGAATAGGAATCTTACTTCAGTGATCCTCTACTTAATCTTTTGGTTAAATAATCATAGCAATCTCGCCGATTTTCAAATAATTTTGTAGAAATGTCTTTGAAGTGACTCACTATCAGATTTCTTCAAGCCATGTTGATTGGTCGAACAAACATGGCCACCACACGGAGGGGCTATTTTGCCTTATATGGCTATTGTGAAAACATAAAAAGTCTTCTCCCCCGAAAGTGTCTGGCTGATTTTCAAATAATATATATGGCTTAACCTTGTCCGGCCTGCATTTTAACTATGCATCATAGGACTTCCAAGAAATTGGCACAAATGTTCACCATGATTAGGCAGGGTGTTGAACACAAAACCCAGGCTTGTACTTCAAGTGTTAAGGTCACACTTAGAGGTTAAAATGAGTACTGTTTGGTAGAACTCTACCTTGTCTGGCCCGCATCTCAACAATGCATCATAGGATTCTCAAGTTACTGAGCACACATGTTCACCATGATAAGGTGTTGTGTTGAGCACAACATTCAGGCTTGTACTTCAAGTGTTAAGGTCACACTTAGACGTCAAAGGTAAAAATGAGTACTCTGTGGTAGGACTACATTGTCTGACTCGCATCTCAACCATGCATCAAAGGATTCCCAACTTACTGGGCACACATGTTTACCATGAATGAGGTGACATGTGGTGCACAAGATCCAGGTCTGTAGCTCAACAGTCAAGGACTCACTTAGAGATCAAAATGTTGTAAGCAGAAATGTTTGATTCTGGCCCACATCTCAACCATGCATCATAGGATTCCCAAGTAACTTAACACACATGTTCACCATTATGAGATGGCATGTTGCGCTTAAGAACCAGGCCTGTACCTCAAATGTCAAGGTGACTCTAAGAGGTCAAAAAGAGTTCTGTTTGATAGAACTGAACATTTTCCGGCCCACATCTCAACCATGCATCATAGGATTCTCAAGTTACTGGGCACATATCTTCACCATGATGAGGTGGTGTGTCGCGCACAAGACCCAGGCCTGTAACTCAATGTCAAGGTCACACTTAGAGGTTACGGTCAAACTGAATACTGTATCATAGGACCATACCTTGTCCAGCCCACATCTCAACCATGCATCATATGATTCCTTGATGAAGTGACATGTGTCGCACAAGACACAGGCCTTTATCTCAAAGGTCAAAGTCATACTTAGAGGTCAAAGCTTGAAATTAGAAATGTTTGATAGTAATGTACATTGTCTGACCCACATTTCAACCATTCATCATAATATTTCCAATTAAGTGAGCACACATGTACACAATGATCAGATAGCGTGTCAAATGAAGACCCAGGTCTGAACATAGAAGGTCAAAGTCACAAATTGAAAGATTAAAATGTTGACAATTGATTGTTTGACTTGGAGACAACAATAAAATACGTCACTTTCATTTAAACTTAGTGTTTTACAAATTTATGGAATTTACATTTGGGCGTTTGATCTGTCAAAAATCTTCAAATTGAAAGAAAAAAATTGAATAATTATATTTGCAACCGAAATTACATTTCCAATACATTGTGTT
Source organism: Serripes groenlandicus (assembly GCA_031761405.1). NCBI lineage: Eukaryota > Metazoa > Mollusca > Bivalvia > Cardiida > Cardiidae > Serripes > Serripes groenlandicus. Next base: position 129,665 of record JASEVX010000240.1, read on the forward strand.
GTGTGTACAATTATTCCTATAGATGTTAAATATATGCCTTAACCTTTCATACACAACAAATACTAAAAGGGATCTTTGTTAAATTTTAAAAATATATGGTATCTCTAAAATAAAATATTGGGTTATTGTACTTTTGATATTTTACAACCACTTCCTTATCGCAGAAGGCACTTAATTAGCTGCTATCAGGTCAACTCAGTCTGTGTTGCAATTGCATAAAAGAGTGCTATGTTTGTGACAAAATCTTTGGAGCGGGATCGACATGTTGCCTGTGGGCCTCTAGTTTAAACCCTCTGTCCGTTGAATTTGTTTGCATGCATAAATAAAAAATTGGCTTCAAAGATGGTTCCAACTTCGGCTCCAACTTTATAGATCACCTGAACCCAAGGCTCAAGGTAATCTATCCTGATCACTCTCTGTCCGGCTTCGTCTGAGATCAATATTTAGCTTTAAACAACATCTCCTAAACCATACGACGAATTTCAATCTTACTTCCCAGGAATATATATTCATTTGGTGGTTCACTTTAAAATTGATCAGAGATTCAAATTCTATTGAGAACTTGTGTTGCTGCGGCATCAGAAAGGAGGAAATGGAAAATTCTTCTTCTCTGTATCTGCTAGTCAGATTTCAATATAATTTAGTAAAAATGATCCTTGGGTGACCCTCTACAAAAAAGCCATACTGATTAGTTGAAAAACATGGCAGCCAGGCGGCATCAGAAAAGGGGCAAAATTACAACATTTAAAATTCCAGTCTTATGAAATCTTACTTCAGTGGTCCTGTACTCCAATTTGTTCAAGCCATATCAATTGGGTATAAATTAATTGAAACAAGGGTCATCTCAAAAGGGGTGAAATTATCTTTTAGCTTAAACTGACAACTCCAACAAATCCACTGGACAAATTTCAACTTTATTTTACAGCAATGTTTCTTTGATGGTGATCGATTCAGGGTCATATATTGGCCTTCTTTCCCTTTTAAGCTCAACTGCGAACGAAGTGCTCAGGTTAGCTACTGTGATCACATTTTGTCCATCGACCGTACGTCGTGCGTAGTTAACAATTGGCTTGTAAACATTCTACAGGCTACATTTTGCATCCAATCTTCATTAAAGTTTATCAAATTTTGGACAAGTTGTCCTCGAAACTTGGCCATGTTATGTCAAAAAAAAGGTCATTAGGTCAAATTGAAGAAAAATATTGTTAACACTCTGGAAGCTGCATGGGTCATATTGGGTTTGAAACTAGGTCACTAGGCTAATTTGAAGGGAAATATTGTTTACACTCTGGAGGCTGCATTTTTAACTTAAGCATGATGACACTTTATCAGAATGTTTGTCCCGATGATATGTAGGCCAAGCCTGAATATTGTTTGTCTTGATAATATCTAGTCCTCGTCCGAGTATGGGTCATATTGGGTAACAAACTAGTTCATTAGGCAAAATTTAAGGAAAATATTGTCTATGTACAAATATGGTTCATATCAGGTATAAAAAAAAAAGGTCATAAGGCCAAATAAAGGAAAATCATGTTAACACTGGAGGTTGCATTTTGAATCTTTGTCTAATATGGCTATAGTGAACATTTTAAAAATCTTCTCCGAAAGTATCGGGAAGATTTTCAAATAGTTTAGTAGAAATATGAATACATTTGCTACTGATCTCAAACAATGTGGTTTCTAGATAAATATTTTTACTTTTGATGATTATTTTACATGTAGGTCAGAAATGCCAGAAATGACATCATGCATAATGCTAAGATGGAGACACCAACCACAGAACTGAAGAGGTATTTCAACATACTGAACGATGTTTTAAATGATTCAAAACATCTACAAAGTCTAACCAAAGTGAAGGATGTTAAAGATAAGTTATATCAGGTAAAATCAAATATACGTTTCAAATAACATCAACTGTTGGTAGTGTTACAATATTCATGAGAATGGAAGAACAAGAACAAACATACATTTTCCAGACTGGTTTACAATGTTGATTGTAATGGTTGGCTATAACTTGATGTACTGTGTTGCAAGAGTCAGATCACTATTGATGAACAATGCTTAGATTTATTTCTATTTTTGCCAATAGTCACAGGAAACTGTTATCCTATAAACATAAAAGATGCTTAAGGCTGCACAACATAACAAATATAAGATTGATTGTTTGATACATTTGATTATAATGCCTTTTTCAAAAGTATTTCAGTTATATCATGACAACTAGTTCTCCTAACATTTTTGTCCTTGCTTTTTCACACCATAATTGGCACGTAGTGACAAGGTGAGCTTTTGTGATCGCCCTATGTCCGTCCACAATTTCTTGTGAACACGATACAGTCTCCATTTATGATCCGATATTTACCAAACCTATTCAGTAGCTAGATATACATGAGAGCTCGGTTCCTTTCCAAAACCCATATAATTGACCTTGTGAACACTATAATTTCTTCATTTATTATCCGATGTTTACCAAACTTATAATGTACCTAGATATACATGAAAGCTTGGGTCCTTTCGAAAATCAGCCAGATCCGTCATGCATGACTGAATTATAGCCCTTTAAAATTGTCAAAATTGTTATAATTGACTTTGTGAACACGATAAAAATTCATTTATTTGTCAAATGTCCTTTACATTGGCAATATTGACACATTGTCGAAAACTATGGCCGCCAGGGGATGGGGCTTATATGGCTAAAGTGAAAATAAATTAAATCAGGTGAGCGATATAGGGCCATCATGGCCCTCTTGTCTTTGGATCCATACAAAATTCTGGTTTCCATCACCAAAAAAAGTGAGAACTTAAAAAAATCTTCTCCTCCGAAAGCGTGGGGCTGATTTTAAATTAATTTTGTAGAAATGTTCCTTGGGTGACCCTCTATCAGATTCCTTCCAGCAATGTTGATTGGTCAAAAAACATGGCTGCCAGAGGGTGGGGATATTTTGCTTTATATTGCTATAGTAAAACTTAAAAAATCTTCTCGGAAATTGTCAGGCCGATTTTCAAATAATTATGTAGACAATTTTAATGTTCCTAGGGTGACCCTCTATTAGATTCCCTCAAGCCATGTTGATTGGTCAAAAACTATTGCCGCCAAAGGGTGGGGCTATTTAGCCTTATAAAGATAAAATAGTGAAAATTTAAAAATCTACTGCAAAAGTGTCAAGCCGATTCTCAAATAATTTTGTAGAAGTGTTCCTTGGGTGACCCTCTATCAGATTCCTTTCAGCAATGTTGATTGGTGAAAAGACATGGCTGCCAGAGGTCGGGGCTATTTTGCCTTATAACGCTATAGTGAAAACTTAAAAAAATCTTTTCCTCGGAAAGTGTTTACCCGATTTTCAAATAATAATGTAGAAACTTTTAATGTTCCTAGGGTGACCCTCTATAAGATTCCTTCAAGCAATGATGATTGGTCAAAAACCATGGCTACCAGAGGGCGGGGCTATTTTGCCTTATATCGCTATATAGTAAAAACTTAAAAAATCTTTTTCTCGGAAAGTGTCGGGCTGTTTTTCAAATAATTATGTAGAAAATGTTATTGTTCCTAAGGTGACCCTCTATTAGATTCCCTCAAGCGATGTTGATTGGTCAAAAACTATTGGCGCCAAAGGGCAGGGCTATTTTGCCTTATAAAGATAAAATAGTGAAAGTTTAAAAATCTTCTACTCCAAAAGTGTGAAGCCGATTCTCAAATAATTCTGTAGAAGTGTTCCTTGGGTGACCCTCTATCAGATTCCTTCAAGCCATGTCGATTGGTCGCAAACTATGGCCGTCAGGGGGCGGGGCTTTTTTACCTTATATGGCTATAGTGAAAACTTAAGAAATTGTTAGGTCGATTTTCAAATAATTTTGTAGAAGTGATCCTTGGTTGACCCTTATCAGATTCCTGCAAGTCATGTTGATTGGTTTGAAATCATTGCCATTTGGGGTCGGGGCTATTTTTGCCTTATATTGCTATAGTGAAAACTTGAAAAATCTTCTCGGAAATTTTCAAATAATATGGAGAAATATTCCTTGGGTGACCCACTATTAGATTTCTTTAAACCATGTAGATTGGTTTAAAAACATGGGGCTATTTTGCATTATATGGCTATAGTGAAAACTTAAAAAATATTCTCCTCCGAAAGTGTCGGGTCGATTTTAAAATAGTTTTGAAGAAATGTTCCCCGTGTAACCTTCTAGCAGATTCCTTCAAGCCATGTTGATTGGTCGAAAACTATGGCTGTCAGGGGGCGGAGTTTTTTTTTAACCTTATATGTCTAAAGGGAAGACTTAAACAATCTTCTCCTCCGAAATTGTCCGGCCTACATTTCAACCATATGCATTATAGGATTTCAAAGAAACTTGGCACACACGTTCTCCATGATGAGGCGGCGTGTCGTGCCAAAGACCCAGGCCTGTACCTCATATGTCACGGTCACACTCAGTGGTCAAAGGTCAAAATGAGTACTGTTTGATAGGACTGTACCTTGTACGGCTCACATTTCAACCATGCATCATAGGATTTCAAAGAAAGTTGGCACAAACGTTTACCATGTTGAGGTGGCATGTCACGCATAAGACCCAGGCCTGTACCTCAAATGTCAAGGTCACACTTAGAGGTCAAAGGTCAAAATGAGAACTGTTTGATAGGACTGTACCTTGTCTGGCCCACATCTTAACCATGAATTATAGAATTCCCAAGTTACTGGGCACACATGTTCACCATGATGAAGTGATATGTGGCACTTAAAACACAGGCTTGTACCTCAAAGGTCAAGGTCACACTTAGAGGTCAAAGGTCAAAATGAGAAACCATGCATCACAGAATTCCCAAGTTACTGGGCACACATGTTCACCATGATGAGGTGACATGTTGCGCACAAGACACAGGCCTGTAACTGGAGGGTCCAGGTCACACTTACAGGTCAAAGGTCGAAATGAGAAATATTTGATAGGACTGTATCCAAAATGTATGCAGTGCATTGCTGTTTTTTGTCAACAAATGCACATACAATACACAATGTGCTGTCCTCATCCGGTAGGGGACTTTGGTATTGCTTGCAATACGACATTAACTTGTTACAAATGTCCTTAACTAATAACCTGTTTTGTTTACAGATTCATTTCCGCCATTGATCAATCTTACCCGATATTACCAGGTGGTCGATTGGCCCACTTGTTCGCATGTGTAATAATTATGTTAATGTTGGTTTTCTTGCACCTCTGCTCCTTTCTTCTTTCAAGCCACATGTGATGTGTGGCTGCATCATTGAACATCACATAAAGCTTTGCATATTCACTGTTACTCAAATTGTGTAGTATTCCAAATTCTCAATGTTTATTGTTTGACACTCAAATTCAAGTTTTGAAAATGATGAGGGCTGCTCTCTTACTTACTGATGACACAGATTACCAAATTGTACAGATCAATGTTTAACCTCCCTAATTATGCTTCAGCTCCAAAGTGATCTAATAACAATAACAACAGAGGATGAACAGATGATACGTGAAGAATCATTAAAGGCATTAGAAAGAAAGACAGAGGAATGTATGTATGAAATTGACAAAAAGAAAGACGAAATTGTTCAAGAGATTGACAATAAGAAAGAAGACTATGTTCAAGTAATTGACAAAAAGAAAGACGAAAGTATCCAAGAAATTGTTCAAGAGATTGACACTAAGAAAGAAGACTGTATACATGAAATTGACAAAAAGAAAGACGAAAGTATCCAAGAAATTGTTAAAGAGATTGACACTAAGAAAGAAGACTGTGTTCAAGTTATTGACACAATGAAAGAAGAAAGTATTCAAGAAATTGTTCAAGAGATTGACAATAAGAAAGAAGACTGTTTTCAAGTAATTGACAACAAGAAAGACGAAAGTATCCAAGAAATTGTCCAAGAGATTGACACTAAGAAAGAAGAAAGTATTCAAGAGTTTGGCAAGATCAAAGAAGAAGGAATTAAAGAGTTTAATCGTAACGTGACTGAAGGAATTGTAAGAACGGAGAAGATGATAGAAGAAAAAATACAAGCAGGGGTAAATAAGACCACAGAAGCTGAAGCAGTAAAGAGGCAACAAAATGAACGTGAACATATGCATATACCTGCAGATAAAGAATACAAAAGAAAAACTGATGGTAAGCTATTATCTTATTTTACATTTAACTGACTCTCTAGACTTTGTGACATCCTAATCAGCCCGCACCTCAGCATCCTGAGTCGCACGGGCATCCTTGAAATCTTTGGAGAATAATCAAGACCTACAATCGTCAAAATAAGTATATAATTTGATCTCTTAAGATCCGTTTTGGGGTAATATACCTCATTGTATGTCTTGCCTGAATAATAAGCACATTATCCTTTTATAAAATGTAATATTTATAATATTGCCTTATATGGCTATAGTGAAAACTTAAAAAATCTTCTCCTCCGAAAGTGTCGGGCCGATTTTCAAATAATTTTGTAGAAATGTTTCTTGTGTGACCTTCTATCAGATTCCTTCAAGTCATATTGATTGGTTGAAAAACATGGCTAACATGGGGTCAGGTCTGTTTTGCCGTATATATATGGCTATAGTGAAAACTTTAATAATCTTTTCCTCCATAATTATTTGGCCGATTTTAAAATAATATTGCAGAAATGTTCCTTGGGTGATACTATACGAGATTCCTTCAAGCCATGGTGATTGGTAAAAATGCATGGCCACCAGGGGAGGGGGCTGTTTGAATGTTTGCCTAATGGCAGTGGAGCGGTACTGGCCCTCTTGGGCCTCTTGTTTGCAGTATACTCAGGTTGTGATGTCTAACACCTTTACCTTTCATCCTATTCAATACTGTTTTTTTTACGATCTCCACTGGAAACTCTCTCCAATAATAATTTAGATAGAAACTGCATCAGGTCATGACCAGTGGTACAGAGGTAGAGCGTCGACCTATTTCTTGTACCAAAGGTCCCGGGTTTGAATCCCGTGATGAGCCGGTTCTGCCTTTGGGATTTTCCCACACAAACGGTGCGAGTACTGTTTAAGTATCCAGGCAGCAGATATTGAGCGTGATAAATATAAGCTTAAAGCTTGTTTCGCAATCGATGTAAAATAAATAAGTTTAAATTGATTAATTGACAAAAAACTAGTTCAGGTGAGCGATCTAGCGCCATCATGGCCCTCTTGTTTTCAAAACCGTTACAGATTTTGCCTTCAAACTTTCAATACTTGTTCACAATCATTTCCTCCGTCAACAGACAAGAGTTGATAACTCTGTCAAGGTTTTTGTAAGAATTATGGCCCTTTTTCGACTTCGAATTTTGGTTAAGTGTTTCGTACCACACCATATATTTTCAAAACCATTAGAGATATTGCTTTGAAACTTGAAACACTTATTCACCATCATTTCCTCCATCAACAGACAAGAGTACATAGCTCTATGAAGGTTTTTTGGTAGAATTATGGTCCGTTTTCAATACATTGAATCTGGGTAAAATTGACTTTACCCTTTAGGATATTGCTGGGGTAAAATTGACTTTACCCTTTAGGATATTGCTGTGAAACTTGAAATACTTATTTACCATCATGACTCCAACTGTAGACAAAAGACCTCTGTCAAGGATTTTTGTTTTGTCTATTACTGCAAAAAATTCGATTTTATTATCAAGCATTAAAAAGTCTAGCGCGCTGTCTCATGACAGCTCTTGTTTCGTGTTGTTGTCTGGTTTGTTGCAGCTTTGAAAATAAAGCATCATACCAATTATGTATATAACAAGTTGTTCTTTATCGTCAACATAAATTTTCAAACTACAAGGAAGATAATCTGATCGTATAACAAATTGTTATTAAATGTGGCCAAAATGGTACGCAAATGTCTTGAAACGTAAATGTAGAAAACGTAACGTCCTGTGACCTATATAAGTTGGAAAAATATTCTTTTTTGTCTTACTAGTTACTTATACAGTTCATTATGTTTTTAAAAAATAATGCTTTAAAGTTATAACAGTTAACAGACCTTCGAGTAAGTCTTCATGTATATATTTTTAGCTCAACTTTTCGAAGAAAAGGCTAGCTTAACTACTCGCCTCTGCGTCGGCGTTGGTGTCACACCTTGGTTAAACTGTTTGTACTAATTCACTTTTTTGTCAAAACGATTACAGATATTGCTTTCAAACTTACAAAACTTATTAACCATCATTACTTCCATCAACTGATAAGAGTACATAACTCTGTTAAGGTTTTTGTAAGAATAATGGTCCTATTTCGACTTAGAATTTTGGTTAAGTTCTTTGTACCAATTCACTTTTTTTCAATACTATTACAAATATTCCTTTGATACTTAAAACACTTAATTACCTTCATTACTTCCATCAACAGACAAGATTACATAACTCTGTCAATGTTTTTGTAAGAATAATGGCCTATTTTTGACTTGGAATTTGGGTATTTGTTTTTGTACCAATTCACTTTTTTTGTCAAAACCATTACAGATACTGCTTTGAAACTTACAACACTGTTTCACCATCATTACCTACAGCAACAGACAAGAGTGCATAGCTATGTCTATGTTTTTGTAAGAATAATGGCCCTTTTTTGGTTAAGTTTTCCGTACCACCCCACTTTTTTTCAAAACCATTAGAAATATAGCTTATACACTTTAAATAATTATTAATCATCATTACCTCCATCAACAGACAAGAGTACATAACTCTGTCAAGTTTATTTTAAGAATTATGACCCTTTTTATACACCCGTTTTGAAAAAAACGGATCGTATTATAGATTTACCTGCGGCGTCCAGTATGTTGTCAGCTGAATAACTTTGGAAGCCTTTGTCCAATCATCGCCCTTTAATTATAGAAATTACCCAAAATTGGTCATGTCAGCTGAATAACTTGAGAAGCCTTTGTCCAATAATCATCACCAAATTTATCAGAATGTGTATTGGCATAATATCTTGGACAAGTTCGATAACTAGCCATATCGCTTCGGTCAATTGAGAGTTATCGCTCTTTATATAATTATAGAAATTACCTAAAATTGGTCTTGTCAGCTCAATAACTTTAGAAGCCTTTATTTAATCATCACCATATTTGGTCAGAATGTGTACTGGCATATTATCTCGGACAAGTTTGATAACTAGCCTTATCGCTTTAATCCAGTCTAGAATTATCGCTCTTTAATTATAGAAATTACCTAAGATTGGTCTTGTCAGCTCAATAACTTTAGGAGCCTTTGTCCAATCATCACCAAATTTAATCAGATTGTGTATTGGCATAATATCTCAGACAAGTTTGATAACTAGCCATATTGCTCTAGTCAATAGAGAGTTATTGCCCTTTAATTATAGAAATTATCTAAAATTGGTCTTGTCAGCTAAATAACTTGTGAAGCCTTTATCAGATCATCACCAAATTTAGACAATTTGTTGATGGGCAGAATATCTTGGTCAGGTTAGATAACTTACAACGTTATCTTAGTCACTACACAATTATGCCCCTCGAAATGGCCAAAACTGTACTAACAGTGTCCGCTCTCTAAGTTTGGCTGATGTACAACCAATTATCACTATACTTGGTCTCAAAAAAACCAGGACGGGCGTATTTTGTGACATTTGGCGCTCTTGTTTTATTTAGAATTACGGTTAAATTATTAATACCAAATCATTTTTTTTTTAAAACAATTACAGATAAAACTTAAACACTTACAAACATCTTGTTACCATCATTACCTCCGACAACAGCGAAGAGTGCTTAATTTAGTAAAGGTTTATGTAAGAATTATGACCCTTTTTTCGACTTATAAAGTACTTTGCTTATAAATAATATGATAAAGAACATGGTTATGTTTTCTGTACCACCCAAAAATGTTTTGTTTTATTGGCAAGCACAACAAAGTTGAGCGTGCTGTCCTCCTACAGGAGGGCTTATGTCGTGGCGATTCGTCCGCCGTGCGTCCGTCCGTCCGTAAACAATTTCTTGTTAACACGATACAGTCTTCACTTTTGATTGTATCTCAATCAAACTTATACAGTAGTTAGATATATCCATGAGAGTTTGGTTCATTTCTAAAAGACGGCCAGATCTACCCATGCATGGCTGGATTATGGCCCTTGAAATTCTCAAAATTGCTAAAATACAGCTTGTGAACACAATAGAGTTTCCATTTACTATCTGATCTTCACCAAACTTAGATGGTATTTGAATACTGATGACATATTACTGTTTTTTTAAACGAGCCAGATCAATGCCAGTAGAGCATAGGCCCTCATGGGCCTATTGTATTTGATATATTTCAACCAAAAAACATACTCCAAAACGGACGATTCAAATGCAGAATAACAATACGGTAGAATCTATTGAGGAATTCCAAGGCCTGATTAATATATATGATATAGACCCAGAACTCATTAGTGTTAGCTCACCTAAGCACAAAGTGCTCGAGGTGAGCTATTGTGATCAAATTTTGTCTGTTGTGCATCGTCAATAATTGCCTTGTTAACACTCTACAGGCTACATTTTGCATCCTATATTAATGAAAGTTTATTAGAACATTTATCTCAATCAAATCTTTGACAAGTTCGAAATGATCAGGTCAACAACTAGGTCACTAGGTCAAATTGAAGGAAAATCTCGTTAACACTCTATAGGAATTTTGTTAGAATGTTTGTCTTAATGACAGCTAGGTCAAGTTCGAATATGGGTCATATTGGGTAAAAAAATAGATCACTATGCCAAACTTATGAACAATCTTTTCAACACTCTGAAGACTGCTTTTTAATAAGGAGGCTATTGCACTTGTGACAGCGTCTGCGTTGGTTAAAGTGTTTCGCTCACCTGTGCACGAAGTGCTCAAGATGAGCTATTGTGATCACATTTTGTCCGGTGTCCTTTCGTCGTCCAACGTCACCGATTGCTTTTTTAACACTCTACAGGCTACATTTTGCATCCCATCTTCATGAAAGTTTTCAGAACATTCATCTCCATCAAATCATGGACAAGATCCAAACTAGGCCATATGAGATCAAAAACTTGGTCACTTTGTCAAATTGAAGGAAAATCTTGTTAACACTCTTGAGGCCGTTTTTTTAACTCGAGCATGTTGAAACTCCATCGGAATATTTGTCTTTTTAATATCTAGGTCAAGTTTGAATATGGGTCATGTCGAGTAAAAAACTAGGTCACTAGGTCAAATTGAACTTTTAGCTACAAATGACAACCAACTCCTACCATTCCAATAGACCAATTTCCACAAAACATGACAGGAATGTTCCTTTGGTGGTCCTCTTTCAAAATTGTTCAAAGATTAAAATTCCAATGAGAACTTTGTTTGCTGCGGCATCAGAAAGGGGACAAAATATCCAAACTTTAAAAATCTTCTCCTCCGAATCTGCCTGTCAGATTCAAATATAATTTGGTAGAAATGTTCCTTGGGTGACCCTCTATAAAAATTGTTTAAGCCATACTGATTGGTCGAAAAACATGGCAGTCAGGCGGCATCAGAAAAGGGGCAAAATGACAAATTTGAAAATTCCATTTTTATGAAAGTGTTTGTCTGATTTAAAAAAAATATAATACGAATCTTACTGTAATGATCCTCTATTTAATTTGTTTAAGCCGTTTTGATTGGTTACACAATCATATCAACCAGGCGTCATCACAAAAAGGGTAAATTGAACTTTTAGCTACAAATGACAACCAACTCCTACCAATCCAATAGACCAATTTCCACAAAACATCACAAGAAGGTTCCTTTGGTGGTCCTCTTTCAAAATTATTCAAAGATTTAAATTCCATTGAGAACTTTGATTGCTGCGGCATCAAAAAGTGAGAAAAATGCCCAAATTTTAAAATCCTTTTCCTCCATAATCTACTTGTGTGATTACAAGATTATTTGGTAGAAATGTTCCTTAAGTGACCCTCTAAATGAACTGTTGAAGCCATATTGATTTCGTTTAAAATCAGGGCAGCAAGGATGCATCAGGAAAGGTGCAAAATGACAAAAAACTTTATAATTCCATTCTTATTCAAGTTATTGTTAGATTTCAAGATATAAATGGCCTTTACTGATAAGCTGTTTCTTGAGAACTTGAGAAGTGTCCACTCCTTGCAGTTTCATTTGCACTCCCTGATAAAATTGTCCCAGATATTTGCAGTTAAATATTTGCTACTAATTTACTATCAATTAGGTGATCGATTAGGGCCATCTTGGCCCTCTTGTTAACTTGAGCATGTTAAAACTCAGAATGTTTGTCTTGATGATATGTAGGTCATGTCTGTTTAAAAACGAGGTAACTTAGGCCAAATTGAAGGGAAATCTTGTTAACCCTTTCCCACATGCAGACGCATTTTGACGCGATAGCGACAGACAACTTTTGAAAATATTGTGGCCAACGGGGAAATTGCTCATTATGAGCAGTTTCTCCTTTGGCCACAATGTTTTCAAATTTATTTCTTTTATGGAGATTTTCAGGATTTTGTCACTATGTTTTCAAAGTTGTCTGCTGCAGATTTGTTGTATGTGGGACATGGTTAAAACTGTAGAAGCCGCATATTTTGCTTCAGCAGCTTACAATTTGGGCAGAATGTTTATCTTAATGATATCTAGGTCAAGTCTGGTCAAGTACGAAAATAGATCATATATTGAAGGAAAATCTTGTAAACACTCTAGATGCCGCATGTTTGAAATGTTGTCAGAATGTTTGTCTTAATGATATCTAGTCGAAGATCGAATATGGGTCATATTGGGGTTGGGGTTGAAACTAGGTCACTAGGCCAAATTGAAGGAAAATAATGTTAAAACTCTGGAGGCTGCATTTTTACTTTGAGCAAGCTGAAACTTTGTCAGAATGTTTGGCTTGATGATATCTAGTCCATGTTCGAATATGGGTCATATAAGGTAAAAAAAAAAAATGGGTCACTTTAGCGAAATGAAGGAAAAACCTCTGGAGGTATTATTTGACTCTTTGTCAGAATAATTGTCTTGATATGTTTTGCATTAGAAATCACATTGCATAATTCAGGTGAGCAATCTAGGGCCATCATGGACCTCTTGTTTACAAATAGTGATATATTCTATACCATCATTCATATTTGCTTCAACTTTGGCATATTCCGGGTTCGACATTAACGCACGACCGAACGACATTCACTAGTAGTTCATTGGTCCGGTCTAGCTACAGGACCGACTGGTCGTGTTCTTATTCCATTAATATCTGCCCAAATTTGTTGTCAAACAAATCAAAGGATCCGATAGATTTACGGTCGAAAATATTGTCTGCCGATTCTCTTCTCGAATGTCTTTTCGGACATTACACTATCGGCTGCTAAAGAAAACAATGTAAACATACCGGAAATTGTTCTAAACTATTCTCGTAATTTTTGGGATCCCAATTTAATCGTTAGATATTGAAATGTCTGAAAAGTTGCGATTTCTCTTTTAAAAATTAGTAAAACCAATTTCAATTAGTAATCTTGTTTTTTCTCTGCATGTTTACTCAACATTAGTTTTTTATAGTAAATTAAAGTGTTTGATTCAAGTATAAACACGAATGCTAGCTTTATATTTAGCCGATTGCTTTGGCATCTCAAATTTTACGACAATAGTTTAGACCAATTTCCGGTATGTTTACATTGTTTACCGTAGCAGCCGATCGTAAAATCATCATAATGTCAAATAAACTGTTTCAATTCGGATTTTCTTCCGATAAAAATGATGACGGCAGTAGTAACAATAAAGAAAAGGAACGGAAGAATCCAAGAAGCTGTAATGAGAATTACAACGCCCAGCGAGCCCTGAAACTCAGTTGGCATTTGGGACAGAGAGCCAGACGGCCAGACTTTGATAACTGACCGATGTCTCTACACAGACTGTGTTCAAGACATGTGCATGTTTGTTATTTGTGGCACAATTACTTACTGTAATACAGCATATTACCCCTTTCCCACATACAACAAATCTGAAGCAGAGAAACTCTCCATAAATGCAAGTATAATTATTGAAAATAATTGAAAACATTGCCATTGTGGCAAAATAAGAAATTGCTCATGATGGGCAATTTCTTCTTTTGCCACAATGTTTTCAAAAGTCGTCTGCTGCAGTCCTGCAGAGGTCACTGGTGTCAGAAAGCGTCTGTTTGTGGGAAAGGGTTAATATTTATTATTAGTCGCCGGGCAGAAGCCCGCGACTTCTATTTTTAATAGCTTTTCGGAAATCACATGGGAGGGCGGCTTATTATTAGAAAGAAACAAATCTAGATGATTTGAACATATTACAATTGTGGTTGTTTACGAACACTAATAAATGACACATCTAAAATGAAATAAATATTCCGATTTTTTAATGTTTGCAGTTTTTTTTATTTCACTCGCATTTAAGTTTTTTGTCTTATTTACGAAGACAAAAGTGGTCCCTTCAAGACGTGAACCAACACCCCCTAATGCAGACTCTTATGTGTCATCATTGAGGTCAATTTCGGATTCTCCTTTTAATAGCAATTTTAACTTACTAAATGTTGTTTTCATGTTCAAAGAGATGTCTTGATTTGTGTAGAATTCATTTAATAATGTTAATCCATGAATATCTAAAGTAGGAACTGTTTCTAAGCTAAATATAGACCCTATTCTGTTGTGTAGTTTCGTGACCTTTAACATCGATTTTCGCGCATGCGCATTTCGATATGAAAAAGCGAGTGATATTATTTTATTTTAGACAAGTACAAGACGAATGTTTGACGCAAAGCGTCAAAGAGAAGCCGCAATATTTCGTTGTACATGTAGAAATAAGAAAAAAAGAACATTTTTAAATCCACAAACAATAGAACAATTTAAACTGTAGACGGTATTGCTGATATATTTCTCCTTTTGAAGACTTTTGTTTTCTTCGAATTACCTCCCTTTAAAGCAATACCAGGATATTTACCTTGTGATTCGAATAAGATTGACAAACATTGAAATTATATGAATGAATACTATTATTTAAATAAGTAACAACAGCAAAATTAAATTAAAGCCAGATAAATGTGTACACATTTCGTTAATTTGTTATAGATACCCTAATGTATAGATATGAATATAAACTTTATAAACAAATGTTTTCATTTCAACGTTCTTAATGTTTGAATAGACTAAGGAAAGTCAAGAATACATAAATCAATCAATGCAGTCTTTTCCGGCGACATTGATGCCTTGCATCAACTTTCTCTTGTTATATGATGTTTTAACTTTAGAAAAAAGTACTGTATCATTTGTGTTTTACTGTTAATTTGAATATCACTCCAAATGTACACTACAAACTAAAGATTTACAAAATTAATCCTTTCTTGGTATATTGCATCATTGATAACATTCATTGGCTGGTCCAGTTGAGATAAGGTCAGGTCTAGTGCATTCCAAAACTTACTGGACCACTGGTCCAGTAACTAAAAAAGTTAATGTTGAACCCTGCATATTTGTTTCTAATGACAATAAAAACATCTGCAGCAATTCACAAAACTATGTCAACCATATTAGTAGAGTAGAGTTATGCCATTGTTAGCTGAGTTTTCGTAATTGCCTTTTGTTCTTTGTTCGTTCGTCGTCAACAATTTAATTACCAACTTGAGGCCACTATTTTCATTCAATCTAAATGAAACTTATTCAGTTTTTCTATCTTGCTGATTTCTAGGCCAAATTAAAGGAAAATCTTGTTAACAATCTGGAAGCAGCCTTTTTGGATTGAGCATGATTAAACTTTGACAGAATATTTGCCTGGATGATATCTAGGCTAAGTTAGAATGAGGGTCAGGTCTGGTCAAAAGCTAGGTCACTAAGCCAAATTGTAGAAAAATCTTGTTAACACTATAGAGACTACATTTTTGAGCAGCTTGAAACTTTCACAGAAAGTTTGTCTTTGTGATATCTAGGCCACGTTCGAATATGGGTCATGTTGGGTCAACAACTAGGGCACTAGGCCAAATTGAAGGAAAATCTTATTAACACTTTGTTCGCTGCATTTTGTTACTTGAGCATGTTGAAACTGTCAGAATGTTTGTCTTGATGATATATAGGCTAAGTTCGAATAAGGTCATGTTTGATCAACAACTAGGTCACTAGGCCAAATTGTAAAAAAATGTTGCCTTGATACATTTAGACTTTTTCTAAATATGGGTCAAAATGAAGGTCAATAGGCCATATTTGAGCAAACTTTTGTTAACATTTTACAGATCACATTTTATTAGCTCGACTTTTGAAAAAACGAGAGCTATTGTCATGACCCTGGCGTCGTCGTCAGCGGCGGGGTGATCGTCCGGTTAAGGTTTTTCGTTCAGCTCAGCTTTTTAGCTCCACAGGCTGAAAGCCAGTCGAGCTTATGCCATGGCGAATTGTCCGTCGTGCGTGCGTCTGTGCGTGCGTTAACTTTTTCCTTTAAACGACTTCTTCTCCCTAACCACTTATCCAATTTGGTTGAAACTTCATAAGAAGCATCCTCTCAATGTCCTCTCTTAAATTCCTTCAATTTTTTTTATCCATCCATAATTCTGGTTTCCATGGCAACCAAAAGAAAAAAATAGTGAAAACTTAAAAAATCTTCTTCTCCAAAAGTGTCGGGCCGATTTTCAAATAATTTTGTAGAAATGTTCCTTGGGTGACCCTTTATCAGATTCCTTCAAGCCATTTTGATTGGTAAAAAAACCATGGCCACCAGAGGGCGGGTCTATTTTGCCTATATGGCTATAGTGAAAACTTAAAAAATCTTCTCCTCCGAAAGTATCCAGCCGATTTTCAAATAATTTTGTAGAAATGTTCCTTGGGTGACCCTTTATTAGATTCCTTCAAGCCATGTTGATTGGTTGAAAAATATGGCTACCAGGGGGTGGGGCTATTTTGCCTTATATGGCTTTAGAGAAAACTTAAAATATACTCTCCTCCGAAAGTGTCGGGCCAATTTTCAAATAATTTTGAAGAAACATTCCTTGGGTGACACTCTACACGATTCCTTTAAGCCATGGTGGTTGGTAAAAAACATGGCCAACAGGGGGCAGGGCTGTTTGGAGATTTGATTTTTGCCTTATGGCCGTAAAGCGATACTGGCCCTTTCTGTGGCGGCGGCGTGGTCATCCGGTTAAGTTTTTAGCTCACCTATGCACGAAGTGCAAGGTGAGCTATTGTGATCACATTTTGTCCGGCGTCCGTCCGGCGTGCGTCGTGCGTTGTGCGTCGTCAACATTTCAGCTTGTTAACACTCTACAGGCTACATTTTGCATCCAATCTTCATGAAAGTGTATCAGAACATTCATCTCCATAAAATCTTGGACAAGTTTGAAACTGGGCCATATTAGGTCAAAAACGAGGTCACTAGGTCAAATTGAAGCGAAATCTTGTTAACACTCTGGAGGCCACATTTTCAACTTGAGCATGTTGAAACTTTATCAGAATGTTTGTCTTGATGATATGTAGGTCAAGTTCGAACATGGGTCATGTCGGGTCAAAAAGTAGGTCACTAGGTCAAATTGAAGGAAAATCTTGTTAACACTCCAGAGGCCGCAATTTTTGCTTCAGCAGTTTGAAATTTTGTCAGAATGTTTGTGTTTAAAATACCTAGGTCAAGTTTGAATATGGGTCATTCCGGGTCAAAAACTAGGTCACTAGGCCAAATTGAATGGAAATCTTGTTAACACTGTAGAAGCTGCATTTTTTGCTTCAGCAGCTTGAAATTTAGTCAGAATGTTGAGTTGAATGATATCTAGGCCAAGTTCGAATACGGGTCATGCCGGGTCAAAAACTAGGTTACTAGGCCAAATTGAAGGGTAATCTTGTTAACACTCTAGAGGCCACATTTTCAACTTGAGCATGTTGAAACTTTATCATAATGTTTGTCTTGATGATATGTAGGTCAAGTTTAAATATGGGTCATATTGGGTCAGAAACTAGGTCACTAGGCTAAATTGAGGGAAAATCTTGTTAACTCTGTAGAAGCCGCATGTTTTGCTACAGCAGCTTGAAATTTGGTCAGAATGTTTAGCTGAATGATATCTAGGCCAAGTTCGAATACGGGTCATGCTGGGTCAAAAATTAGGTCACTATGGCAAACTGAAGGAAAATCTTGTTAACACTTTGGATGCCGCATTCTTTGCTTAAGCATCTTGAAATTTGGTCAGAATGTTTGTCTAGATGATATCTAGTTAAAGTTCGAATATGGGTCATATGGGGGTCAGAAACGAGGTCAATAAAGAAAAATATTGTTCAAACTCCGGAGGCCGCATTTTTACTTTGAGCAAGTTGAAAATTTGTCAGAATGTTGTTTTGATGATATCTAGTCCATGTTGGAATATGGGTCATATCAGGAAAAATAATTTATAGATCACTAGGCCAAATGAAGGAAAATCTTGTTAACACTGGAGGTTGCATTCAGAATAATTGTCTTGATGTGTTTTGCATAACAGTACATTGTATAATTAAGGTGAGCGATCCAGGGCCATCATGGCCCTCTTGTTTTGTTCAGCTCATCATGGCCCTCTTGTTTTGTTCAGCTCAGCTTTTTTTCTGTTTTCTATCAGTCAAGCGTCTGTGCTGTACGCGGTGCTCTTGTTTTACTTGGGCCTGTTGAAACTTTTTCAGAATAGTTATTGTGAGTTTTCTCTATTGTTTTGCGAAATACAACGAATCTGTTCAGATATAAAGTATATTCTATTATGTATGTAATTATAAATATTAGGTCATATTCATCAACTTCATTTATTTAAATTTCAAATTATTCTTCAATTAACATTAACATTATTAGCTCACCAGAGCACGAAGTGCTCAAGGTGAGTTATTATGATCGCCTTTTGTCCGTCGTTCGTCGTCAACATTTGCTTGTTAACATTCTAGAGGCAACATTTTGCATCTAATCATCATGAAAGTTTATCAGAACATACATCTTCATCAAATCTAAGCCAAGTTCGAAACTGGGTCATTTGGGGTCACAATCTAGGTCACTAGATCAAATTAAATGAAAATCTTGTTAACGCTCTTCAAGCCGCATTTTTTGGCTTGATCATCTTGAAACTATGTCAGAATGTTTGTCTTAGTGATATCTAGGCCAAGTTTGAATATAGGTCATGTCGGCCTCAATATTTGACTAGGTCACTAGGCCAAATGGAAGGGAAATCTTGTTAACACTGTAGAAGCCGCATTTTTTGCTTAAGTAACTTAAACTTTGGTCAGAATGTTTATCTTTATGATATCTACGCCAAGTTTGAATATTGGTTATGTCGGGGCAAAAACTAGGTCAATAGGCCAAATTTATGGAAAATCTTGTTAACAGTCTGGAGGCGGCATTTTTTGCTTTGGTAGCTTGAAATATTTTCAGAATGTTTGTCTGAATGATATCTAGGTCAAGTTCGTAGGTTATGTCGGGTCAAAAACTAGGTAACTAGGTCAAATTTAAGGAAAATATTGTTAACACTCTTGAAGCCGCATTTTAAGTTTGAGCATGTTGAAATTTTATCAGAAAGTTTGTCCTGAGGATATCTAGACCAAGTTCGAATATGGGTCATGTCCTGTCAAAAACTAGGTGACTACGCCAAATTTAAGGAAAATCTTGTTAATACTCTGGAAGCCACATTTTTGGCTTGAGCATGTTGAAACTTTGTCAGAGTGTTTGTCTTAGTGATATCTATGCCAAGTTATAATTATATAAGTATAGCTGTCTTGATGATATTTAGAGTAAGTTCGAATATGGGTCATGTATGGTCAACAACAAAGTCACTAGGCCAAATTGTAGAACAATCTAGTTAACACTATAGAGATTGCATTTTCTTGAAATTTGGTCAGAATGTTTTTCTTGATGATATTGCCAATGGTGCTGAAAGAGTTAAGTATTAAATAGACCATTCTCGGGTGAGCGATTCCAGGGCCTCTTTTTTTTTTATCAAAATCGCCGTCAATGATAAAAAAAACAAGAACACAAAGATGATAGCCATTTGTGAGCAGGTGCACATCAACATTATAG
The DNA here is from genome assembly GCA_031761405.1 of Serripes groenlandicus. NCBI lineage: Eukaryota > Metazoa > Mollusca > Bivalvia > Cardiida > Cardiidae > Serripes > Serripes groenlandicus. The sequence goes on from JASEVX010000240.1 coordinate 149,605, forward strand.
AAGATTTCCTGAAGATCCGATGAGAAATCTGGTATCATAAGGATTTCTAAAATTGAACCTAGTGACCTAGTTTTTGTCACTCTAACAAGATTTGACTGAAACAATAGCAATGAACATTGGAAAATACATGTGTTCACAAGGTATTTTTAAAAATTGGCCATACGTGATGCAGTTTGAATTTGACAAGAGGTTTGATTGAAATGAATATTTTGATTAAAGTTTCAGGGACTGGATTTTAAAAAAAATGGCTAAAAAGCGTAATCCCGAGGTTTTCTAAATTCTGATCTAGTCTTTGACACCTTTCACACTTGAACAATATTTGAGGAAGATGATGTTCTGATAAAAAAGGTTGAACTTAAAAGTGTTCAGAGGTTTTTTAAACTCACCTGGTCAGGCTAACTGTATTTTGCGTAACGGAACAAGTGATGGGGCACCAGACAGGGAATATCTGTTTCCATACTTATATATTGTACCTGCGGTTTAATAAAAAATAAGTAATATCTGGTTCAGGAGGGGCATACTGTTATCAACTGTCTCTTTTATGGGTCGATATAGATAAATAAATAATAAATCAAAGTTGTGTCTTTATTCACTAATGCATGTCTTTACTGTCATAAGATAGAAATATATATCATGTGCGGAGTTAAATCTATAAATCTGTGAAAGCTAGTGAGTAATAATTGGCAGATAATCATTAAGAACTGGTCAAACTATAATTATTAAAAAGAATGCAGTTATATACTTGTAATTTAACATGCGTGAAAATAGATGCTTTATGCTTTTGTCCCGGTCCGCAAAATACAGTATAATGTAACTGTATAATGCGGAACTGAACAGAACAATAAATTTATATATTTATCTTTATATTAATTGTTGAAAGAATATATACATTATCAGTAGCTCAATATCAAATGAATATTGTAAAACAGCAAGAATCTAAAGCATGCAACATCAATTAACCATAACGTTATACGCGTGTTGTGTTTGATGAATTCATTTTGCGGATTTTCTTTTTGTTGGGGGGAGGGGGGGAGGAAATTCAAACCCATTGCAAGTGAACTTTGATTTACTTACCTCTAGACGTCACTATTATGCACATGCTACAAGTAATGAATAGTTATGTAGGTCGTTGTTCTGTTCCGTTTCGCAAAATACAGTTACCCAACAGGTAACTGTATAATGTGAAACGGAACTGAACGGAACAATAAATATATATATATATCTTTATATTAATTCTTTATAGAATATATACATTATCAGTTGTTCACTATCAAATGTATATTGTAAAAAAATTAGAAGCTGAACATGCAGAATCAATTAACTAAAGCGTTATACTTGTGTTGTGTTGGGTAAATGCATTTTGTGGATTTTTTTTTGGGGGGGACTCGACCCATAGCAATTGAACGTTGATTTACCTCTAGACGTTCGGCACTATTATGCACATGTTTACAAGTAATGAACAACATGTAATAACCTTAATCCTAACCTTATTTCACATACAGACTTCTGTTGACCCCTCTACAACAGAATACTTCTTAAAACAATAAGGCAAAAGGAGTAATAACTCGGGGCTATTTATATGACTGTAATATGTTAGCGTAACGTCATATTTAAAGAATTAGGACATAACTCATAAAGAACAACTTCTCCTTTTGCCACAATGTTTTAAAAACTTTTAATAAATTAGCGACCATTAAACCTTTTTTCACATATAGACAACTTTTGACGCTTCTATAGCAGAAGACGTTTTAAAACATTATGGACAAATGAGAAATTGCTCATAATGACCAGTTTCTCCTTTTGCTGCAATGTTTTCAACAATTTTCAGTTATTTGCGACATTAAAACCTTGTTGACTAATGTGGATTCCTAACATTATGGAAGGCTTTAAGGGGCTTACGGTTTGCACCAGAACTATGCTTTTGGTATGTACGTATTGCACAGTTCCTTCACTACATGCATGTAACCAATATATTGTTTTAATGATTGCAATAATGTGGAAAAATGGTTTCATTCTAAGTGGTTAACCGATAATAAGCGTTTTATTTTCTAGTCAGGGTACATAAATGATGTGAACTCAATCAAGAATACCACCTTAATTCTACATTGGTATACCCCAAAAAACAAAGTGGTTATTTTGGGGGTGGGGGGTATATAGGAGTCACTGTGTCGGGCGGTCGGAAGCCATATTTTGTCCGGCCTATTTCTTACAAACCACTGGGTGGAATTCAATAAAGTTTTACATGAAACTTCTATACCAAGAGGCGATGTGCATATCCTAAAGGTGTTACAATTGCATGTTATTTTACAGTTATGGCCCTTTTACTTACTAAGTTGTTGGTCATAGTTTGTCTGGCCTATTTCTTACAAACCACTGGATGGAATTAAAATTAAAGATTAACATGAAGCTTCTATACCAAGAGGAGATGTTCGTATACCCTAAATCCCGGCTCGGCCAACTTTCTTTATCTATGTGGAAAAGCAGCCTGTTGTGTGGAGTACTGGTGTGAGAAAACCAGGAAATGCATGAGTAGGTGAACTGGCCGCCGTGATATAACTGAGGAATTGTTAAAAACGGCGTTAAACCCCAATCAATCAATCAATCAATTGTATACCCTAAAGGCCTTAGAATTGCATGTTATTGTACAGAGTTATGGCCCTTTTACTTATTAAGTTGTTGGTAATATTTTGTCCACAAACCACTGGGTGGAATTCAATAAAATTTTACATGAAGCTTCTATGCCAAGAGACGATGTGCATACCCTAAAGGTCTTACAATGGCATGTTATTATTGGGGACTATAGGTTTGGTCGATTGTCACTCAGTCACGCTCAGTCAGTCACCCTTAAACTTGTCCGGCCCGTGTCTTCACCACAAACATAGGATTTCAAAGAAACTTGGCACAAACGTTCACCATGTTGAGGCGGTGTTTTGCGCACACGACCCAGGCCTGTACCTCAAATGTTAAGGTCACACTGAGAGGTCAAAGGTCAAAATGCGTACTGTTTGATAGGATGACCTTGTCTTGCCATCATCTCCACCATGCATCATAGGATTTGCAAGTAACTCATACACATGTACATGATGAGGCAGCGTGTCAAGCGCAAGACCCAGACCTGTACCTCAAAGGTCAAGGTCACATTTAGAGGTCAAAGGTCAAAATGAGTACTGTTTGATAGGACTACCTTGTTCGGCCCGCATCTCATCCATGCATCTTAGGATTCTCAAGTTACTTGACACAATTGTTAACCATGATGAGGTGGCTTGTACCTCAAAGGTCAAGGTCACACTCAGAGATGAAAGGTCAAAATGAGTACTGTTTGATAGGACTACCTTTTCCGCCCTGCATCTCAACTATGCATCGTAGAATTCTCAAGTAACTTGACACACATGTTCACTATGAAGCAGCGTGTCGTGCACAAGACCTAGGCCTGTACCTTAAAGGTCAAGGTCACACTTAGAGGTCAAAGGTCAAAATGAGTACTGTTTGATAGGATTACCTTGTCCGGCTCGAATCTCAACCATGCATCTTAGTATTCTCAAGTTACTGGACACACATGTTCACTATGATGAAGTTGCTTATACCTCAAAGGTCAAGGTCACACTCAGAGGTCAAAGTTCAAAATGCATACTGTTTGATAGGACTACCTTCTCTGGCTCGCATCTCAACCATGCATCGTAGGATTCTCAAGTTACTGGGCACACAATGTTCACCATGGTGAAATGGCGTGTCGTGCACAAGAACCAGGCCTGTACCTCAAATGTCAAGGTCACTCATGCTTGAATGGATTTTGATATTACTTATAACAAGTACTGGTAGGGTTCTTTTGTATTGCTTGAAATACGACATTAACTTGTTTTGCAGAGTTATGGCACTTTTACTTATTAAGTTGTTAGGCAGTCGGAAGCCAGATTCTGTCCGGCCTATTTCTTACAAACCACTGGGTGGAATTCAATAAAATGTTACATGAAGCTCCTATACCAAGAGGAGTTATGGCCCTTTTATTAGCTCAACTAAGCACGAAGTGCAAGGTGAGCTTTTGTGATCACTCACCGTCCGGCGTCCGTCGTCGTCGTCTGCGTCGTCGTCGGCGTCTGTTAACAATTTCCTACAAATGACTTCTCCTACTAAACCAATAAACAGATTTCAAAATAACTTCACAGGAATGGTCCTTAGGTAGTCCTCTTTCAAAGTTGTTCAAACAAATTAATTCCAAGTAGAACTTTGTTTGCTGCGGCATGAGAAAAGGGAAAAATTGCCAAATCTTAAAAAATCTTCTTGTCCAAAAGTACTGGCCCGATTTGAAAATTATTTTGCACAAATGTTCCTTGAGGTACCCTCTACCAAGATTGTTCAAATATTTCCAATCCGTTGAAAAACATGGCCGCCAGGGGGCGGAGCTTATTTTCCTTACATGTGCATTGTTAAAACTTTAAAAATCTTCTTGTCCAAAAGTACTGGCCCGATTTGAAAATTATTTTGCCGAATGATTCTTGGGACACTTTTTACCAAGATTGTTCAAATATTTCCAATCCGTTGAAAAACATGGCCGCCAGGGGGCGGAGCCTGTTTTCCTTATATGTGCATTGTTAAAACTTTGTAAAATCTTCTTGTCCAAAAGTACTGGGCCGATTTGAATATAATTTTGCACAAATGTTCCTTGGTGCACCCTTTACCAAGATTGTTCAAATATTTTTGATCCGTTGAAAAACATGGCCGCCAGGGGGGGCGGAGCTTGTTTTCCTTATATGTGCATTGTTAAAACTTTAAAAATCTTCTTGTCCAAAAGTACTGGCCCAATTTGAAAATTATTTTGCACAAATGTTCCTTAGGGCACCCTTTACCAAGATTGTTCAAATATTTCCGATCCGTTGAAAAGCATGGCCGCCAGGGGGCGGAGCTAGTTTTCCTTATATGTGCATTGTTAAAACTTTAACAATCTTCTTGTCCAAAAGAACTTGCCCGATTTAAAAATTATTTTGCACAAATGTTCCTTGGGGCACCCTTTACCAAGATTGTACAAATATTTCCAATCCGTTGAAAAACATGGCCGCCAGGGGGCGGAGCTTGTTTTCCTTATATTTGCATTGTTAAAACTTTAAAAATCTTCTTGTCCAAAAGAACTGGCCCGATTTAAAAATTATTTTGCACAAATGTTCCTTGGGGCACCTTTTACCAAGATTGTTTAAATATTTTTGATCCGTTGAAAAACATGGCCGCCAGGGGGCGGAGCTTGTTTTCCTTATATGTGCATTGTTAAAACTTTAAAAATCTTCTTGTCCAAAAGTATTGGCCTAAAAAGAGTAAAAACTTTGAAAACTATTGAAGTTCTATTAAATCAGGTGAGCGATATAGGGCCATCATGCCCCCCCCCCCTTTATTAAGTTGTTGATCAGTCGGAAGCCATACTTTGTCCAGCTTATTTCTTACAATCCACTGGGTGGAATTCAATAAAAGTGTACATGAAGCTTCTACGCCAAGAGGAGATGTGCATATCATAATGGTCTTACAATTGCATGTTATTTTACCCTTATGGCCCTTTTGTTGGTCAGTCAGAAGCCATATTTTGAGTCAAGGTGCTGTTTTGGGGGTATTTATCATCTCTAGTAATAGTTCTAAATTCAATAGCAATAACTATACCGTGGGTATAGTACATACTAACATCATAGTTCTCGTATACATCCTGTAGGACTAACAAAATACATTATGGGATGATAACTAATTATTAGGTGTTGATAAAGTTTGACAGAATTGACGGTCGGAATATGCTTTTAACTCTAAACCAGCGTATTAAATTACATGTAGTATATTGTTGTATGCATGCGTCTTAAATAGCAGTTTCAGTTTGTAACAAGTACTAATTGTGATTGCAAGCAAGTCACATATATATCCCCAAAACCGGCAAACATTTTGACGGCCATATTGAAAGTGGCGTGCGACGATAACATTTCGATACCGGAAATGAACTCGCCACATCTACATCTACTTGAAAACCAAATTTCATCGAAATCGGAGCATTTTAAGGTTTCTGCGGCCATTTTGAATCAAAAATGGCCGACGCGGGATAAAATGTCAACACCGGAAATGAACTCGCCACACCTATATCTACTTGAAAACCAAATTTCATCGAAATCGGAGAATTTTTAGGTTTTTTGAGGTTTTGAGCGGCGGCCATTTTGAAATGGCGACCATTTTGAAAATTCCGAAAGTCAATTGCACATCTTTGAGCGGTGGCCTATCTTTGTGCAAAGTTTCATTAAGATCGGTTCAAGCATCTCCGAGTAAATCACCGCACAAAGGTAAATGGAAAGAAAATAAGAAAATAAAAAATAAGAAAAACAACATATCCCCAAATTTTGTTTTGGGGATATAATAATAAGCAACGTCTTCTTATTCCACAATGTTTTCATAAACGTTCATAACCTTTTGTCACATACAGACAACTTTTGACGCCCTACAGCAGAAGACGTTTTAAAACATTATGGCAAAATGTGAAAATGTTCATAATGACCAGTTCCTCTTTTTCCTACAATGTTTTCAACTCTTTTCAGCTATTTCACGAGCAACTTCTCCTTTTGCCAGAATGGTGTTAACTCTTTTCGGTTATTCGCCACATTAAGACCTTTTTTCACATACAGACTACTTTTGATGCCTCCTTTACAGACCGTTTTTGGCTTATTAAGGGCCTTTGTATAGTGTAAACCTGAAACCCTATGTTGTAGATTTTTAGATTTTAATGGGAGCCTTTGTATCATGCAGGGTTACTGTGTTGGATTGCTTCATGAAACTTGGATTTGGCCTTTATATAGTGTCAAACGAGAACAATTTTTTAATTGCTCCTTTTCTCAAGATAGAAGCATTAGTCAAGTAAACGTTAAATTATCTATCAGGTATGTAGGCTCTACCATCTGACCATTTAGAAAGCTACTGTGATTAGCCGTTACTGCTGATCTCGATCAGAACCCTACCGGCCTTTGCATAGTATGATAACCTAAGGCCTCTGTATAGCGATCAGCAAACCCAAACTTATTTCTTCTCCGTTTACCTAAATATTAGCATGAGTTAAGGAAACGCGTTGAATTATCTATCCGGCATATAGGCTCTACAATCTGACCAATTGAAAAACGATCGGATTAGCCGTTACTGCTGATCTCGATCAGAACCCTACCGGCGTTTGTATAGTATGATAACCTAAACCCTAGGGCCTCTGTATAGTGATCAGCAAACCCAAACTTGTTTTTGCCCCTTCTCCCAAAATATAAGCATGAATCAAGGAAACGTGGTGAATTATTTATCCAGCATGTAGGCTCTACAGTCTGACCCATTTGGAAGCGACTGGGATTAGCCTTTATTTGGATTGGAATGAAACTTTGATTTGGCCTTTGTCCGGCAACTGTCTGTCCGTCCGCATGAGAGAGTAATTGTGGGGTGCGTGTTTTTCCTAAAGCCCATCCACCACCCTGATAAAGACACTTAGATAACTAATTTTTTTTAGTTTTTATAACGGGTATCTCATTTGCATATTAATGTTATTCATTCCGTAAAAGGGGGTTAATTACGGAATGAATTGCATACTTGTGGGGTGCACCCCTAAAAAAAAACATCAAACGAAATAACCCCTCAAGGACTCTCCCATGAGTCCGTCCGTCCGTGCGTCTCTCTGTCTGTCACACTTTTTCGTCACGTTTTCAAATAACTTTTGTTCTACTCAAAGGATTACATTGAAACTTTTGACAAATGTGACAAGGGGAATAATCAAAATATTTTTATATCAGAGTTATTGCCCATTTTCTGTCAAAAATTTAAATTTTCTGACAAGGCCCCTGCGGGTGACACACTTGCTCCGGGGAGCACTCCATTCTAGTTTACAATATGCATTTGATAATGAACTACTGATAATGTATATATATTCTTTCAACAATTAATATAAAGATATATATATATATATTGTTCTGTTCCGTTCAGCATTATACAGTTACCTGTGTGGGTAACTGTATTTTGCAGAACGGAACGGAACAAAAGCATAAAGCATCTATTTTCACGCATGTTTAACTGTATGTATAACTGCATTCTTTTAATGATTATAGTTTGACCAGTTCTTAGTGAATATCTGCCGATTATTCCTCACTAGCTTTCACAGATTTATAGATTTAACTCCGCACATGATAGATATTTCTATTGTATGACAGTAAAGACATGCATTAGTGAATAAAGACACAACTTTGATTTATTAATTTGTTTATATTGACTCATAAAAGAGACAGTTAATAACAATATGCCCCTCCTGAACCAGATATTACTAAATGTTTATTAAACCGCAGGTACAATACATAAGTATGGAAACAGATATTCCCTGTCTGGTGCCCCATCTCTTGTTCCGTCCCGTTCCGTTCCACATTTTGTCCGTCGTGCGTCGTCAACTTTTGCCTTGTTAACACTCTACAGACTACAATTTGCATTTCATCTTTATGAAAGTTATTTAGAACATTCATCTCCATCAAATCTTGGACAGGTCCGAAAGTGGGTCATATTGGGTCAAAAACTAGGTCACTAAGTAAAATTGAAGGAAAATCTTGTTAACACTCTGGAGGCAGCATTTTTAATTTGAGCATGTTGAAACTTTATCAATATGTTTGTCTTGATGATATATAAGCCAAGTTCGAATATGAGTCATGTCAGGTCAAAAAGTAGGTCACTAGGCCAAATTGAAGGAAAATCTTGTTAACATTCTAGTGGTCGCAATTTGCTTCAGCAGCCTGAATTGTTATCAGAATGTTTGTCTTAATGATATCTATGTCTAAATCAAATATGGGTCATATTGAGTCAAAAATAGGTCACACGGTCAAATTGAAGGAAAATCTGTTTAACACTGGAGGCTGCATTTTAACTTGAAAATATTGAAACTTCGTCAGATTGTTTGTCTTGATGATATGCAGACCAAGTTTGAATATGGGTTGTGTACGGTCAAAAACTAGGTCACGAGGCCATATTTAAGGAAAATATTGTAAACAATTTAGAGGTCTGCATTTTTAGCTTCAGCAGCTTGAAATTTTGTCAGAATGTTTGTCTTTAAAGATATCTAGGTCAAGTTTGAAACGAGGTCAAGAGGCCAAGTTGAAAAAATATGTTTTCAACACTGGAGACTGCATTTTTTTGATCGCCTTTTGTCCTGCGTCCGTCTTTCGTCGTCTGTAATCAGTCTTCCGTCGTCCGTCAACATATTCTCCTCAGTAACCAGTGGGTCAATTGGAATGAAACTTCACAGAAAGTATCCCAGAATGCCTTCAAATTGTTTGGATCCATGCAGAATTCTTCTCCCAAACTGGTTGGCAGATTTTCAAATAATTTTGTAGACATTTCCTTGGATGACCTTCTATCAGATTCCGTCAATCCATGTTGATTGGGCGAAAAACATGGCCGTTAGGGGGCGGGGCTATTTTGCCTTACATGGCTATAGTGAAAACTTAAAAATTCCTCCTCCGAAAATGTCAGGCCGATTTTCAAATAATTTTGTAGAAATGTTCCTTGGGTGACCCACTATCGGATTCCTACAAGCCATGTTAAATGGTCGAAAAACATGGCCTTCAGGAGGCGGGGTTATTTTACATTATATGGCTCAAGTGGAAACTTAAAAAATCTTTTCCGACGAAAGTGTTGGGTCGATTTTCAAATAGTTTTGTAGCAATGTACCTAGGGTGACCTTCTATCTCAGATTCCCTCAACCCATGTTGATTGGATGAAAACTATGGCCGCCAGGTTGCGGTGCTTATATGGCTAAATTGAAAAAAATCAAATCAGGTTAGCGATCCAGGGTCAACATGGCCCCCTTGTTTATTTCAGCAGTTTAAGACTTTGTCAAGTGTTTTGCATTAACAATCTCATTGCATAAACTCAGGTAAGCAATCTAGGGCCATTATGACCCTTTTGTTTCTACAAATTGACAGAGTGACCTCGGTTTTAAACCCATGTGACCCAAGTTCGAACTAACTATATGAAGTCGATTGTTCTGAGCACTTCAATGACAATTGGATGAAAAATGTGGCATCTACAATGATCACAAGGTTTTTCATGAATTTGGATGAGTGATTAGTTTTGACTCCTGATAACAAATCATAAAAATTGAAGGAGATTTGATGGAGTTACCAGGATTTAGACTTAGCCAAAGGCTCTCCAATTATCAATTCTCCCAACCTCGTCAGATAAAGTTCATATATTACGTCAGGGACATAATATTATCTATATTAAGACACAGCATGATTATTCCGCATACTTCATATCTCATATGATGCGCTCTTCGTGAGTATTTTCATTGATGGTTACCTCTGCTCACAAAAAAAGTTAACTCCAAATGGTAACGTTAAATGAATTCGAAATCATCAACATGAAGGTCATCTTTTGTCGTTGATTAACGATTAAACTAGCAGTTTAATATATTCTTTGCCGAGCCCCAGTAGCTCAGTCGGTAGTAGCGTGGGCTGTCAATCCAGGGGATGTGCGTTTGAATCCCAGCACGGCCAAAATTCTTTCCGATGTTTGACAAAAGTCACTTTAACATGCGTCATTTGTCTTTCACCAATGGGCGTACAGTCGATGTGGAAAAGCAGCCAGTTGCTTGGAAAGTATGATGTGTTGAGTACTGGTATGAGAAAGCCAGGAAACGCATGAATAGGTGAACTGGCAGCCGTGATATGACAAAAATATTGTTGAACACGGCGTTAAACCCCAATTAATCAATCAACTGATATTTTCTCTCAACAGAGCTAAAGGAAGAGATAGTCGACCTCTACATTGACAATGGTTACTGTGTATCATCCATACCAGTTCTCGAACAAGGCGATGAGGCACTCGTATATGATTTCTTCGTGATGCCAGTGATGAAACGTGTTAAGCCTGCAACCAACGAAAGCAATGTTAACACAAAATCATCAGACAGTATATCATCGATTCATGGCTTGTTTCTAAAGGATAAACAACGGATTAGAAAAGTGTGTATTGTTGGTGAAGCAGGTCGAGGTAAGACTACACTTTGCCAAAAGATGATTTCATCCTGGTGCACGATTCACAAAAAACAAAAAACTGCAACTAACAGTGAACCAGCAAATAGAAGTTTTGATAATGATGACCAACAGTTTCTAAAATCATTCAAATTTCTATTTTATGTACCTCTTCGTAACCATAAGACGTCAAATGTTGTTGAAATGATAAAAAATGACTTGGTCAGAAAAGGCTTGCACGATTTGTTAGATGAAGTCTTGGGCAAGGAATCTGATTCATGTTTAGTCATTCTTGATGGATTAGATGAATGGACTGCAGAAAAAGACTATACAGGCACGTTACCGCACCTTGATCCAAGAGAGAAGTTCTCTGTTATAATAACCACCAGACCGTGGAAACTGGAAGTTCTTCGCCCAAAACAACCTGATATAGGACAAGAAATTGAACTAAACGGAATTTCAAATAGGAATCTGTTTGTGGAGAATGTGCTTAAAGTATTGGACAGGAAATTACACAAAGAAAATAAAACATCTCTCTCTTTTTTTTATCACATTAAATTGAACAAGATGACTAAATTAATAGGGATTCCGTTAATATTTACACAGCTTATTTGTATGTGGTATGATGATTTAGATTGTCGTTACACACAAACAGAAATCTACTTTGCAATGATAGAGTATTTGTTTGACGTGGCAGACAGACGTCAACAAAAGCCATATCAAACAGTCATACCTGATTCACAGGTTTCAATTAAACATAGTTCATTACACTCACTACAAATATTCAAGGGTCGTACTCATTGTCAAAAATACGGTCAACTCTTAGTCAAATTGTCTGAATTAGCTTATTGCACCTTATTCAATGAGAAAAGAGAAAACGCCCTAGTGTTTGAGCATTCTCTGTCTGAAATATATAATTTAACAGAAAAAGATGTTCAATTTTGTTTGAATGTTGGTTTACTTTCACAAGCAAAATATTGTAGCAAAGTAACATCTCCTTCAAAGAAGTTGTCTTTTCTCCACAAGACTTTTCAAGAATTGTTGGCAGCTATGTATATTGCTAATTCGGATGATGACGGTCTTAAGTCAATGTTACAAACATTTAAACGCTTGAATGATGTACATGAAATGGCACAGGTATTGATATTCCTTAGCGGAATGAGTCCAGACTGTGTTGGTGCTTTGAGTAGGCAGATTGCTGAACTAGCAGATAAAGATGAAAAAGTGCTTAAAGGGAGACAATCACTGTGTTTCGGTTTTAATTTTTCATTGAGTCGCGGTTCTTCATCCATTCAGAGAGTTTTGTCGGATTGCATTACAGAAGGATATAGAGATGGAACGTTTCCAGATGGGCTCGTGGTGCATGATATTGATTTAATGAACGATGATTTTTTTACAGTTAATGTTAAATCTGTGCTGCAGTGTCTAAATACAACGAAGATCAAGTCACTCTCTGTTAATTCTGAAATGTTGAAGGATATTGATGGACAAAATAAAAATATTGTCAAATTACATGTAACTAAGGTTTCTTCACAGAGACATGTCATCGATCTTACTAGTTTAATAAAAGGATGTGTGCCATCTCTGGTATGTCTACATGTAGAAAGATGGGGTTCTTCGGATACTTATGTGAATATGGATGATTTTATATCTACAATACATACATTGAATCATATAACCTGCATTGGATTAGAAAGAATTTATCTCTCACATTCAAATATTGAGAATTTAGCAAAATACCTATCAGGGAGTACACAGTTAAGAGAAATAAAGCTCGGATTCATACGTTGTACCAGTTGTGAACAGAACCAGTGTTTTTATAAGATAGACCTGTTACGCCATAAAACGCTGAATTATTTGAACTTGAATAATCTGCAGGGTCACGTTGAAATAGGTCAAGGTATACCTTTGACGGAATGTAAACTTATAAGTGTGAACATTGGGATGTCCTTTGTGGAGTGTTTGGAGAACTCAACAAGTCTACAAGTACTCCGGTCGGGTAATACATATTTGCCCCGAGTTATGAAGACGAATTCATCCATAAACACTGTTTATCAGAAGATGTTGGGTGTAGTCCTACCAACATTGAAGAACTTGCGCCATTTACGTCTATGGCATTTAGACTGCGGACAAGAATTGTTGAATTGTTCACAGCTGACAAGTCTAAAAGAGATAGATCTCTACAGCGTAACAATGACATTAGAGTGTGTACAATGTTTGGTTGACAGTCTGTCTCAGACAAACAACAAAATATCCATTGATATGATTGGTGTAACAGTTAATCCTAGACACGACCTGTCCGCAGTAAAGGAATACATCTTGGATAAATGGGGGATTGGTTTTGTTGAGGATGGTGATACCGAAACATTTACTATAATGGATACAATAGATTTTTCTAGGACTCCATACGTACAGACGGACAGTGAAGACTGATGAGACCGTGTGGATACAAAGTTTCGTCCGAGTTTTCACTCTACGCAGATGCAGTGAGACCCGAAATCGACAGACGCGGTTTAAATGTATTCATTATCCATGATAAACCACAACAAAATGCAATTCTGATTTTACTGATAGGGGTTATAAAGGATCACAGCTTTCTGTCCTTTTCCCACATTGTTTTTAAGTCAACTCCTGCTTAGGATACTAAATTTGTTTGTAATTGTGAAGGGTTTAAGGGGATTGAACTAAATAGGAAGTGTGTAAAGACTGGGATAAGTCGATGTGGATTTGTTTTCACAAAATGTCATCTGAATGAGTGTTTTTTTCCGAGTTAAACGACATATTCGAATGTTCACATCTTTGCAGGGAATTATTTTTAAATGAAATCGTTTATATCGTTGAAAAGAATAAAAACTAGTACGGCAAAAGGAGAATTTGCTCAAAGATTGTGGAAGGCAAGCTATTTTATCATTTAGTAAGAACAACACTGTTCACTACCAAAAACCGCCGTGGCCTAGTGGTTAGCGTCGGTGATTTGGAGCCGGGCGTCCCGGGTTCGATCTCCAGTCGCGGCACTGTGGTCTTTATCTAGTGCCATTGGACAAGGCACATTTCCTAGCCTATAACTGGTTTGTTTAGCCAGGGATCATGAATAAGTGAACTTTCGCTGTGATATAACTGAACTAATGTTTAAAACGGCGTAAAACTTCACCATAACAAACAAACAAATCATTCATTCATAACGTTCTTAATGTATGCATGTACAATGTATTTATTGTGTGTAGGTAGATACTGTGTACAGTTACTCAATAAAGAATACATGTACATATACATGTATATATATCTATCTATATATCTGATCACATTCTAGCCTAGCAACCGTCTTTGAAGCCCCCGAAGAATAACCCTTTTCCCACGTGTAGACACGTTTCTTCTTTTTGCTTCGAAGTTGAAGAACAGTATTGCATAAGGAGATATTGCTCATGGTGACCAATTTCTTCTTTTGTCGTAATGTTTTCAAAAATAGTCGGTCTCCTAGAAGAAAGTTTAAACACAGATCAGACTTGCGAATTTTACTGTCTGATCTAAAGTACACCAGGGTTACAATGTCCGCTTTTCGCCTCTGTGATGTGTAGTGGTCCTTCTCGGTTCCGGGATGTCGTGGGTTCGATCCCCGGCAGGGTCATACCACAGACACTTCCAAACAAGTAGTAATGGCTGCCCTCCTTGGAGCTCAGGATTGCTGGGTTCGCATTACGGCTGACTGGCTGGTGTCAGGATAAATAGACCAGTAGCACTGGTAATTTACCCCGGAAACGTAGTGATATTAATGAAAAATTGTTTAAACGGCGTTAAAAACATACAATCAATCAATCAACCATCTAATTGCGCAGGCATCTTTGAAACCTCCCGAGAACCATCTTGACCAAATATCTCACTATACTTGTATGTAATTAAGACGGATATACTATTTATATCCTATAACACCGAAGGTCGGTTTCATGCCGTTGTCAACGGTATTTTAGTTATATCACGGCGGCCAGTTCAGTGTGTTTCCTGACTTTCGCGCAACAGTATTCCTTATAACATTCTTCCTATACAACTGGCTACCATCTTTTATAGACGATTCGGCCCACTGTCGGAAGAAGAATGACGCTGGTCGCAATGAAGTTTTATATCATCGGAAAGAATAAATAGTCAAGTCTGGATTCAAACTCACAACCCCTGGATTAAACATTAGCGGTTAGAAGAGAAAACAAACGCAATGAATTCTGCGTAATGTATCGACCCAGATCAGCCCGCGCAGGCTAATCTGGGCCGACACATTCCGTCTCGGGGTGGGGGGGGGGGGGAAATAGAGGTATAGAGTAACGAGTCCTGAAACACAAAATACACAGGAGACGAAAGGTGTATGTCCGTGTTAGCCTGCGCTGCATGATTAGGCTGATCCGGTGAATACTTTACGCAGAATCCATTATGTTGATTTTCTAGCGGGACAGCTCACAAATGCGAGGGAAATCATTTTTAGCTCCACTGGCTGAAAGCCAGTCGAGCTTATGTCATGGCGAATTGTCCGCCGTGCGTGCGTGCGTTAACTTTTTCCTTTATCAATATTACCCGTCGTATTAACAAACGTCGTCTGCTAAAGAGTCGCCAGATGACGACTGTATCAATTATACCCGTCGTCTGCTAAAGAGTCGCCAAATGACGACTGTATCAATTTGACCCGTCGTATTTACAAACGTAGTCTACTTAAGAGTCGCCAGATGACGACTGTATCAATATTACCCATCGTATTTACAAACGTCGTCTACTAAAGAGTCGCCAGATGACGACTGTATCAATTGTACCCGTCGTATTTACATACGTCTTCTGCTAAAGAGTCGCCAGATGACGACTGTATCAATATTACCCGTCGTATTAACAAAAGACGTCTTCTAAAGAGTTGTCAGATGACGACTGCATCAATTGTACCCGTCGTATTTACAAACGTTGTCTGCTTAAGAGTCGACAGATGACGACTGTATCAATCGTACCTTTCGTATTTACAAACGTCGTTTGCTAAAGAGCCGTTAGATGACGACTGTTTCAATTTTACCCGTCGTATTTACAAACGTCGTCTGCTAAAGAGTCGTCAGATGACGACTGTATCAATTTTACCCGTCGTATTTACAAACGTCGTCTGCTAAAGAGTCGTCAGATGACGACTGTATCAATTTTACCCGTCGTATTTACAAACGTCGTCTGCTAAAGAGTCGTCAGATGACGACTGTATCAATTTTACCCGTCGTATTTACAAACGTCGTCTGCTAAAGAGTCGTCAGATGACGACTGTATCAATTTTACCCGTCGTATTTACAAACGTGGTCTGCTAAAGAGTCACCAGATGACGACTGTTTCAATTTTACCCGTCGTATTTATAAACGTTGTCTGCTTAAGATTCGCCAGATGACGACTGTTTCAATTTTACCCGTCGTATTTACAAACGTCGTCTACCAAATAGTCGCCAGATGACGACTCTATCAATATTACCCATAGTTTTTACAAACGTCGTCTGCCAAAGAGTCGCCAGATGACGATTGTTCCCGTCGTATTTACAAATATCGTCTGCGAAATAGTCGCCAGATGACGACTGTTACAAATAAAGAGTAAGAAAAGACAGAAATCCGTGTGAAACAGAGGATTTGCTTATTCAGTTTCTTCTGTACGCCATCCACTCGGCTATTTACGAAAAGCGATGGCCATACAAAAGACCACGGAGCTTCAAACACGTTTATTCGGTGTGAATTGCAGATGGCTGCTTTTCCACATTGACTATTAGCCCATTGGTGGAAAACGAACGACGCTTGTCGCGTTGAATTTTGTCAAACACGTCGGAAAGAATGTTGGCCGAGCTAGAGTTCGAACTCGCCACTTATACATATTTTTAAACCCTTTCCCACTTGCAGACACATCCTGGCGCATCTGTGGCAGACGACTTTTGAAATAAATAAATCCGAAATGAAAAATTGCTCATAATGAGTGAATTCTACGTTTGTCACAATATTTCAACTCTACACTTTCATTTGAAGAAATGTCCTTGTATTTCTCCAGAAGATTTCAAAGTCGTCTGCTGCAGATTTGTTGTATGTAGGAAAGGATTAGGTCTTTTTATTTTACACCTATTTTGAAGCTATATTACAACATACATCGCATTGGAAAATCGCTGAGGCTGTCCCCGATGACTATGGGTTTCAAACCTAGGACCTTTCAATCACGAGGTCGTTGTTCAAGTTCCGATTAAAAGACGTTATTGATATATTTAAGCCACCGGCCAATAATGTAAATCTATAGTTTATATCCAACAAAATGCAATCCATTCTAATTTAACGTCCATGTGGTTGTTATGAAACAAAAGATATGTGTAGATAAAAATCAGACTACTTGGATGTTTGATGTTAAGGTTATGCTTTTCATTTCTTATTAACAAAAGTTTGTGCACCATTTCATATATAAAATGTTTATTTAAAAAAAAAAAATATCTGTTGCTTTGTTTTAATCCGTTTTCAACATTATTTCGGTTATATCACGGCGACAATTCACGTATTTAGGATCCCTTGGTAAAAGAACCAGTTCTAGAAATGAGCCTTGCTCAAGGTCCCTCCACCATGAACACCGCACCGTGATTGGGTATCGAAGCCGAGACGCACGGTTCCATTCCCCGACGATAACCACCCGACCACGGCGCATTCCTTGATTTTATTATAATTATATCACCATATACATGTTCATGAATTATCTATATCGTCTGCAAAAGAAAAAGACATAATTCATCCTTAATTACCTCAATTACGATTTTTTCAAAACGATTAGTGCAAATCCTCTTTTCTCTTGGAGGACTGTCTACCTCAATATATACATGTAGTTTGTGATCCGAACACCGACATGACAATTCTTATCTCAGGTTAAAATGTAAATCAGAAGTTAAATAATTATTATATTCCACATTAAGAAGCGATTTAAATTGTATATACCCGGTTGCGGCGCGTTCTTTCGGGCGATGTTTTCCATTGCCTCTCACCTCTGATCTATGTGAGAAAGTAGTCAGTGGCTTCGAAAGAATGTTGTGTAAGTACTGGTGTGGGAAAGCCAGGAAAACATGGGTAGGTGCACTGACCGCCGTGATATGACCAAAGCTGTTGAAAGCGGCGTTAAACTCCAAACAAACAAAACAAAAATTGTATATAATAACGTGTTTCACTAGAATGAATTAAACCATTATGCCAAAACCCTAAGCCTTATTTTAAAGTTCTTAACCGTTATTTATGTTTCCAATATCCTGTGAAATCCAGATAGATTCAAACCTGTAACTAAATGATAAATGTATGTCTTCTGTGGTCATATAAATCTTCTAACACAATATAACATTGTTTTAAATATATATATACATAACAGAATATGTGTTAATGTTTACAAAAGGTATTAATTATTTGTTATAAAATATATTTATAAGTCTCTGAATTGTCAATTATTTAGCTCAGCATACTTGTCCACAATGTTTTTTGTTTCTGTATTAGTTTAGAATTAGATGTTTTAAATATTAGTCACTTACTTCATAGAGATATTAAAGGTGAAGATTAACATAATAAACATGAGGCGCCTAAAGTATTCAAACTGTGAATAATTCGGAGAAAGTGTTAATAAATATATACATAATAATCACCTTTCAATAAAAATGAGGCGCTAACGTATTCAAACTGTGAAGAATTCGGAGAAAGTGTTAATAAATATATACATAATAATTACCTTCCAATAAAAACGAGGCGCCTAACGTATTCAAACTGTGGAGAATTCGGCAAAAGTGTTCATAAATATATATACATTAAAATCACCTTCCAATAAACATGAGGCGCCTTACGTATTCGAACTGTGAAGAATTCGACGAAAGTGTTCATAAATATATACATTATAATCACCTTCCAATAAACATGAGGCGCCTAACGTATTCAAACTGTGAAGAATTCGACGAAAGTGTTCATAAATATATACATTATAATCACCTTCCAATAAACATGAGGCGCCTAACGTATTCAAACTGTGAAGAATTCGACGAAAGTGTTCATAAATATATACATTATAATCACCTTCCAATAAACATGAGGCTACTAACGTATTCAAACTGTGAAGAATTCGACGAAAGTGTTCATAAATATATACATTATAATCACCTTCCAATAAACATGAGGCGCCTTACGTATTCAAACTGTGAAGAATTCGACGAAAGTGTTCATAAATATATACATTATAATCACCTTCCAATAAACATGAGGCTACTAACGTATTCAAACTGTGAAGAATTCGACGAAAGTTTTCATAAATATATACATTATAATCACCTTCCAATAAACATGAGGCGCCTTACGTATTCGAACTGTGAAGAATTCGACGAAAGTGTTCATAGATATATACATTATAATCACCTTCCAATAAACATGAGGCGACTAACGTATTCAAACTGTAAAGAATTCGACGAAAGTGTTCATAAATATATACATTATAATCACCTTCCAATAAACATGAGGCGCCTAACGTATTCAAACTGTAAAGAATTCGACGAAAGTGTTCATAAATATATACATTATAATCACCTTCCAATAAACATGAGGCGCCTTACGTATTCAAACTGTGAAGAATTCGACGAAAGTGTTCATAAATATATACATTATAATCACCTTCCAATAAACATGAGGCGCCTAACGTATTCAAACTGTAAAGAATTCGAAGAAAGTGTTCATAAATATATACATTATAATCACCTTCCAATAAACATGAGGCGCCTAACGTATTCAAACTGTGAAGAATTCGACGAAAGTGTTCATAAATATATACATAATAATCACCTTCCAATAAACATGAGGCGCCTAACGTATTCAAACTGTGAAGAATTCGACGAAAGTGTTCATAAATATATACATAATAATCACCTTCCAATAAACATGAGGCGACTAACGTATTCAAACTGTGAAGAATTCGGCAAAAGTGTTCATAAATATATACATAATTCTGATATTCATATTCGTGTTTATCTTCTCTCTTTCGATGTCAATGGCAATGTTAGGCTTTTCTAAGCAGTGCAGATTCGGATGAAAGAGCTGGTATGTGGGAAAGGGTTAACGCCATTCTCATCCGTATTTAGTTGCTGATTCACCAATGTGCTTCAATACTCCATCACACCATCAATCTACTCACCATTCTTCCAAGGTAACGTACCACAACGGTGGTGGTGTAGTATTAGAGCGTCGTCAGCCTCGGTGCGGGAGGTCGTGAGTTCGATCCCCGGCCTGGTCATACCAAGGACTTACACAATGGTAGTAATGGCTGCCCTCCTTGGTGCTCAGGGTTGCGGGGTTAGCATTTCGACTGACTGACCGGCTGCTAACAGTATAACTGTACCAGTAGCACTGGTAAAATTACCCAGAAAAGGCTGTGAAATAACTGAAACAATGTTGAATGCGTCGTAAAACGCCAAACAATCGATCAATCAATCAAGGCATGGTTCTTCATACTTTTTCACAAGTTTAGCCCATTGATGAAAAAATCCTTGACGTTTGTAACAAATCATTCAACCTTTACCCACCTATAACAAATCTGCAGATGACGACTTCGTAAACAGCTATGCAATAACATTATAATTTACTTTAAACGAAAGTACAATAATTGAATAAAGTTGAAAGCACTATTGTAATAAAAGGAGACATTGCCCGCTATAAGGTTTCTACCACAGTTGGTGCCCTTGTTAATGGCGGACATGTTTTTTACCGCGGACACGAATCACGACGAAAATTAATCATGGGGGTCGATATAGCCACGTACAGACAGAGAATCGGCACATTTTCAATGCCTAAGAAACAAGGTAATACTATACGGACACTGAATATTTCGAGAATTGGTCTACGACGCTACATTTGCGGTATCAGACTTTTGGTATGCTTGACCGCCATTTTGTTGACGTGTGGGGATATCGAATCTAACCCCGGACCGGAGACCTCAACGCGCACTTCACGTGCCACCAGACAACAAACCCTTTCCTTCGGCGATGACACTGTCCCCTCCACAGACAAACGAACCCCGGTCACCCCTTCAAACTCATCTACAGGAAAGCAACCGACGCCTAGAGTTCAGACATTGTCAAAATCTCAAGAAAATAAGAGGCATCAAAAGGCAGACGCGTCGGATAATGAGATTATGAAATTTCTACAGGGTATGAAAACCGAGTTCAAGGAAGATATGTCGATTATAAACAGTAAGATTGATAACATTTGTACTTCTGTTAAAAACCTACAATATGAACATGAGGCTTTAAGGAGAGAACATGCTGAAATGAGGGAAACGGTTGACCATCTTTACTCTAAAATCGACATTCTTGAGGGTCATTCCAGGCGAAATAATCTCAGGTTCAGTGGAATCCAGGGAAAAGCGAATGAACCTTGGAGCGAAACTGAAGAAAGGGTGAGGACATTTATCAAAAATGATATGAGTTTGCCTGAACTTGAAAACGTTGAAATTGAGAGGGCCCATAGGGTAAAATCTAAAGGTCCGGACAAGTGTCAAATTATTGTGAAGTTCTGCAAGTTTAAAGACCGAGATCAGATCTTTAAATCAGCTAAACAGTCCTTGAAAAACACACCGCATTATGTTCAGGAAGATTTTACAGAACGAGTTAAAGTGTGCAGACGCGAACTGGGAAAACGGCTAGTGGATGCTAGAAAGAAGGGTCTATACGCATCCATGCAATTCGACAAGTTAATCATAGAAAACGAGATCTACAGGTATAACAATGTAAATAAAGAAATATATCATGCTGGTTACACTTGAGTAAACAATAATACTCGCGGCAGAGTATTCGCACGTGATCCACACAGGACTGAATACAACCACCGTTCATTGGACAGGGTCAGCGAGAGCGTAACCAATCAGCAATCGGTCCGGGAAAACGACGATATCTCATTGGTCAGTGGCGATGACGAGCAAACAGACGGGGCATGTGGTTCAGACTAGCGGTGCGGTCAAGGCCTACGCGAAAATAGTGACAGTAAAAACATAACCCTTAGCATCTTATCATGGAACATTGCCGGTTTATTGAAATACGATAATGATGCTTCACTGAAAAACTAATTGTTTAAACATGACATTATAGGACTTTTAGAAACATGGAGTCATTTCAAAGGTCAATTTGATAACTTCCTGTACGGTTATAAACATTTTGACAGTGTGAGAGTAAAAAATAACTCCAGCTTTAGAAACAGTGGAGGAGTAAGCGTTTTTGTTAGGGAACATTTGGTTACTTCTGCTGTTGTTAAACAATTATTTTATGTAGATTTTACAGACTGTGTTGTCCTTTATATTACTTCTAGTCTGTATGATTTAGATAATGACATTATTCTTTATTTCACCAGATGGTTCTCCAATTTATAGAGGAAAGGATGAATCAAATGGCATTTTGTTGCTTGAAAACAATTTAGCGCAGCTGCGCAATGACTACCCGGATTGTGTTCTATATATAGCGGGAGATTTTAACGCAAGGACAAGTGACTTATTTGATTATACACCAAATGACTCACTTGACTTTGTATTTAATACCTCAACCGACTATGCTGCGGATAACTTTGATTTGCCTCGCAATACGCGTGATAATGGAACGTTAAACTTGTTTGGTAGAACACTGGTAGATCTATGCTGCACTCATAATGTACACATTGTAAATGGGCGTTTATCTAATGACGCGACTGGTCAGTTTACTTGTTTTTCCAATGACGGTCGTAGTCTTGTCGATTATCACGTTGCTTCGTCAGAGTTATTTCCCTTTATATCATACTTTAATGTTGAAGAGAAGGATAACTCTGACCATTTTCCTATTTTAGCAATTTTGAAGTTTAATTTGAAAACATTGACTGATAGTGAGGTTATGCCATCAAATGAATGTGTTCTTGCTGTTTCTGATCATTTTAAATGGAGAGACAACAAGAAAGATGCTTTTATTGTCAATTTCACCATGAATTTGCAATTGATTTATGATGAAATTGTATCATGTATTAACGTTGATGTAAATAAGGCAGTTAACCTTATTCTTAACACGTATAAATCATCTTCTTTAAACATGAAGGTAAAAAACATTATACATATAAATAATGCTTTAGATGCTGCCAAACCACAGTGGTGGGATTCACAGTGTAAAGTTGTCAAACAGAAGAAGTATGCCAACTTAAGACGTTATCGTGTCTCGAACCAGAACTCAGATTTTATTAATTATAAAATATGTAGAAATGAATTCAAAGCATTATGTCGTAAGAAAAAGAATTTATACCAAGACCAAAAGAGACGATCGCTAGTTGAAGCAAGTTTAAATCCAAAATTGTTCTGGTCAATTATTAAAGGTACATTTCGTTCAAATTCTATTCCACATACGCTTAATACAATACCCGGTAGTACATGGCTAGCATATTTTGAAACTCTGCTTTTTAGAAATGACCAATGTTCCGTGATGAACATAATGGATGATCCTACACATTTTACCGAAGAAATGGATACGTTACTAAATGATGAAATTTCCTTAGAAGAGGTTCTAAAAAGTATATCCAAATTAAAGTCTGGAAAAGCACATGGTAAAGATGGATTAAGTGCAGAATTCTATAAGACCACTATAAATGAATTAAGTCCCCTTCTCGTTCAGTTATTTAACAGAATTCTTGACTCAGGAATATTCCCAGATTCGTGGTCTGAAACTGTTATCATCCCCATATACAAATCTGGTCCAAAAACCGATCCAAGTAATTACAGAGGTATCTCTCTACTAAATGTATTATACAAAATATTTTCATCTATTATAAATGATCGCCTAACAAAATGGTCTTCAGATTTTCATATTATAGACGAATGCCAATCTGGTTTTAGGGCAGGCTATTCTGCAATTGACAATGCGTTTTGCTTGCAATGTATGATACAAAAGTATTTATCACAAAAAGGTGGACGATTTTATGTTTTATATGTTGACTTCCAAAAAGCCTTCGATTCCCTAGATCATACGAAACTATTTACTTGTCTTAACAAAAAAGGAGTTCAGGGAAAATTCTTTCGTATTCTTTTATCTATGTATTCTAATATCAGAGCGCATATCAAAATTGATTCAAAACTAACACCATCCATGCTCTGCAACACTGGTCTAAAACAAGGAGATTTGAGTTCGCCTACATTGTTCAATATTTACATAAATGAATTGAGTGCAAATCTGAGGGATAAATGTAAGGGTGGTATTTTCATTACAACAGACATCCCGAATATTTGCTGTCTAATGTTTGCAGATGACGTAGCTAACTGTGCAGTTACAGCCATAAATCTCCAAATACAACTAAATACTATTGATTCTTTTTGTAAAGAAACAAACATGGTTATAAACCTTAAAAAATCTGAAATTATTGTCTTCAGAAATGGAGGTCCTCTTCGAAAATATGAGCAATGGACATATAGAACAAATTACATCAGAGTAACCTCAGTTTACAAATATATGGGTCTTCTATTCACACCGAAATTGTCATGGTCCTTAGCTACTAAGAAACTTGCAAATCAAGCAAGAAAAGCGGTGTATCAAATAAAACAATTCCAAAATCCCTTTGGGAAATTTAGACACAAAGAATATTTTAAAATATTTGATTCCATGGTCATGCCCATTTTAACATATGGCGCAGAACTTTGGGGCTACGACTATAATAAACAGGTAGAACAGGTACACACTAAATTTTGTAAAGACTTTCTAGGTATTAATACTTCTGCCAATGACTCAATGGCTTTAGGTGAATGTGCTAGATTCCCTATTGCAATAAATTACCATATCAAATTCATAAAGTATTGGGTAAGATTAATTGAAATGGATTCCAGCAGATACCCCAAACAATGTTACAAAATGCTTAAATCACAAGACGCTGTAGGTAGGAATAATTGGGTTTCAAAAGTAAGGGAATTTTTATTTTCTTACGGGTTTGGATTTGTTTGGATTTCCCAAGAAATAGGTAATACAAACCAGTTTATTACATTATTTAAACAGAGATTAAAGGATTGCTTTTTACAAACATGGCAAAGTGACATAAATAATTCAACAAGATGTGACTTTTACCGGAATATTAAAACTTTATTAAATGTAGAAAGATACCTTAATTCTGATCTTAGGCCTTACTATAAACGCTCCTTAGCGCGTTTTAGATATTCTAATCATAAGCTAAACATTGAAATTGGTAGGCATTTTAACGTAAATAGAGAAGACAGAGTTTGTCTTCACTGTTTTTTGCAAAAAGATATTTTAGTTATTGAGGATGAATATCAAGCTTTTGTTATTAGTGAAAAGTTCGAAGAAATTCGACATATCTATTTAAATAGCTGGTATAAAGGGCTACCAAGCTTAGATAATATGTACAATATTTTTCAATCAGATAACCCTACTACTTTAAAAAACTTGGCTATCTATGTGTCAAAACTACTCGAAAATATATAGTCATAATTTATAATCCTTATTCGAATCTGTAAGACAAATGTTCAAACTTACCTCATTATTAAAATACATGTATATAGTGTATATTTCGAGGGTACATTTCAATTTGTATGTATTTTCTAATATGTATGTATTGTGGGCCGGAGTCCTAATTACCGAAATAAACAATTGTATTGTATTGTATTGCTATTTATCAAATTGTGGTTTAACTCTTTTCCACTTGCAGACGCATTTCAACGCAATAGCTGCAGACGAATTTTGAAAACATTGTGGCCAGAGGTTAATTTGCTCATGATTTAATTTAACAATTTAGCTATCTTTTATGGAGATAATTTAGGTTTTTATCAATAAGTCGTCTGCTGCACATTTGATGTATGTGGGAAATGGCTTCATGGATATCAATACCTTATGAGATACATTGTCGATTAGATCTAATATCCTTTAAAATTGGAATATGATACCTCTGGTGTCATGACCTTCAAAAGACAAGATGGGTATCGAATGAATGCGAGTGTTGTTGACGCTAAATACCGTCGAAATGACGTCTTCAAATGGACCTATGTTTAGGGGTCTTGTATATCTCCGAATTGAGAAAATCGATTTTCATGATTTAACTTTCTTTTATTAAGTGAATAGTTGCCCTTTTGATAATACTATTTTTCAACATTACTTCGGTTACCTAACGGCGACTAAACGCTTTCATGAGATGTAATTTAAACATGTTTATCATATTTCCCATTGGTGATCATTTCCTTTAGGTGAATTGTTTTTACATGTGAACTTTGTAACATATCGACTAATAATCAACGGCAACAAACAGATTATTTAAGTTCATAAACCGATCTTAATCACTTATAAATTATAATTACAAAAAAGAAAGAAGAGAAAACAATAAAAATAAAGAAACGACAATTAATATGGAACATCATTAGGAATGGACTGCTGCCATCAATAAACGATAACTCCGTCAACATTATTTTTGCATGGTAAGTAGAGTGAGCTCCCTTCGGACCTGCCTCACATCACGCAACCCCGGCACACGCTATCTTAGCGGTGTAATGTTTGGCTTGAGTGGGATGTCCGTGTTCGATCTCCGATCGGGTTGTACAAACGACTTTAACAAATCCTACAGACGCTTTTAGACACTTTTGCAACTGACAACAATTGAAAACATTGTAGCAAAAGAAGTCTTTTCAGCTCTTTTCAGTAAGATCACTTTCAATCTAAGCGGTTTTTTTGCAGAAATGTTTTCAATGTCGTCTGCTGCAGTTTTGATGTATGAGGGAGAAGGTGGTTAAATACGGTACTACCTGTAGTTGTTACCCTGTTCGGCATGCGGGACTTCGATGGTACGCGCGATTTGACTTAAATACTATTGAATGTTGCACACCATTAACCCCTTCCCACATACAAAATACCTACAGCAAACAACTTTGAAAACATTTTGCTTGTTTACCAATTATGGACACTTTATATGAAAACACAGTTATTGAATAAAGTTGAAAATATTTTGAAAAAGGAGAAAATATTTCATAATGAAAAAACCTCCTTTTTACATAATGCTTTCAAAAGCCGTCTGCTGCAGAGTTTCCTGAAGTCGTTTCGTTCTAATGATGTATATTCCACAAACCAGAGCAGACAGACAACGTTATCGTATCAAGCCTACGTTTCCTGTAGTTGTTTCGTACTAATGATGTAGATTCTACAAACCAGAGCAGATAGACGACGTTATCGTATCAAGTCTACGTTTACTGTAGTTGTTTCGTACTAATGATGTAGATTCTACAAACCAGAGCAGACAGAGGACGTTATCGTATCAAGCCTACGTTTCCTGTAGTTGTTTCGTACTAATGATGTAGATTCTACAATGCAGAGCAGATAGACGACGTTATCGTATCAAGCCTACGTTTACTGTAGTTGTTTCGTTCTAATGATGTAGATTCCACAAACCAGAGCAGACAGAGGACGTTATCGTATCAAGCCTACGTTTCCTGTAGTTGTTTCGTTCTAATGATGTAGATTCTACAAACCAGAGCAGACAGACGACGTTATCGTATCAAGCCTACGTTTCCTGTAGTTGTTTCGTACTAATGATGTAGATTCCACAAACCAGAGCAGACAGACGACGTTATCGTATCAAGTCTACGTTTACTGTAGTTGTTTCGTACTAATGATGTAGATTCCACAAACCAGAGCAGACAGACGACGTTATCGTATCAAGTCTACGTTTCCTGTAGTTGTTTCGTACTAATGATGTAGATTCCACAAACCAGAACAGACAGACGACTTTATCGTATCAAGCCTACGTTTACTGTACATTATTATCAATAACAAGTGATTTGAGCCGTCCCACGAGAAAACCAACATTGTGGACTCTCCGTAAAGTATCGACCCGGATCAGCCTAAGCATGCCGCGTAGACTTAGCCGGATAGACACATTTCGCCTCCTGTGGATTTCCTGTTTCAGGAATCTTTTTTTTTTTCTCGATTAATAAAGCCATTGTGACATGCGTTATTCGTCTTTAGCCAGTATAATGGAAGTCTATGTGGGAAAGTTGCCAGTTGGATAGGAAGAATGCCGTGCGAGAGGGCCAAGAATCATGTGAGTAGGATAACTGACACCTGTACCAGAACATGTATATTGCTAAAATCGACGTGAAACTATAAATTCACTCCATTTCCGTTGGTATGATGCCAAACAAGATATGCTGCAAGACTAACTGTATACTTATAGAGCTATTGTGACTTGCGTTATTCGTCTTTAGCCAGTATAATGGAAGTATATGTGGGAAAGTTGACAGTTGCATAGTAAGAATGCTGTGCGAGAGGGCCAATAAGCGTGTGAGTAGGATAACTGACACACGTACTAGAACATGTATATTGCTAAATTCGACGTGAAACTATAAATTCACTACATTTCCGTTGGTATGATGCCAAACAAGATATGCTGCAAGACTAACTGTATACTTATAGAGCTATTGTGACTTGCGTTATTCGTCTTTAGCCAGTATAATGGAAGTATATGTGGGAAAGTTGACAGTTGCATAGTAAGAATGCTGTGCGAGAGGGCCAATAAGCGTGTGAGTAGGATAACTGACACACGTACTAGAACATGTATTTTGCTAAATTCGACGTGAAACTATAAATTCACTACATTTCCATTTGTAGGATGCCAACAGAGATATGCTGCAAGACCAACTGTCGCTGGGCGCGGCTTGGCATTTCAAAACTGCAAGTTCACAATTTCTTTTGCTTGATGAAATCAGTACAGTTATTATCCACATTGTTACGTTGTTATTTATTACTTCACATCAGTATGCTAAAAGACAGAACTATTTTACTAATGATGACGCATCGACCAATTTCCCACTAGCGATTTCCTTATTCGCTATTCCAGTTTAATTATTACATAATTATCATAAGATTTATCGGTGTATATAACTAAAGACATTATATTGTGATTTTCAACATTGTGGACTCTGCGTAAAGTATCGACCCGGATCAGCCTAGGCATGCCGCGAAGGCTGATCCGGATAGACACTTTTCGCCTCCTGTGGATTTTCTGTTTCATGAATCTTTACTCTATATCTCTATCCCACTGAGACGGAATGTGTCGGCCCGGGGCAGTCTGCGTGGACTGCGCAGGCTGATATAAGTCGATATATTAGGCAGAGGCTTTAATGTTGGTTTTCTCGCGGGACGGCTCATATTAGGAGTGCTTATGCCGACAGTCAAATCAATCACGCAGCGAAAATTATTCTTTGCATATTATGTTACAGCACTATTGTGTTGAATTGAACAGAATTTATTTATCTAGTTTGTTTTTGACATGTTGAATTATATCTATAACGTACACAGATTAAAAATATTTTTTTTGTTAATTTAAGGTTGTGTGTTTTTTACGTCGCTAACACCCCTTTATCAGTGATATCACGGCGTTTTCTTGGTAAGTTACCAGTTCTACGGGTCCTTTAGTTCTAACACAAACGAGTCAGTCTTTTGAATGATCCAACCTGGTATCAAACCTGCGACATCTCCGATCCGAGGTGGACGCTCAACCTCTACACCAACGAGGCGGTATGTTAATTTGATTCTCCGTCCAAGTCGATGTCAACTTTAAAAAAAATACTTAAACAACTGTGGAGAATCAAAGTTCCTAGCAACGAATGCGTGGATACTCAAACCTAGAATAATCATTTCCAACCCATAGACGCGTTTGACGCATTTGTAGAAGATATTTTTTGTCAAAAGACGACTGCTGCAATTACGTCAAAATACATCTGTATGTGGGCAAGGATAAAGTCAGTATATTTTGTTTCGATCTATAATTAATAAATCTCTAAAGATAGGCCGTCCATTTGTAGGAATCTGTCCTTTGCGGTTTCATAACAAATGGGTACTGTCACGAGACATTTCCCGCGGAGGAATCCAATCTGGACAAATCCGTGTTATCGTATTACACCACGTGACAGTACTCATGTCACGAGACGTTTCCCGCGGAGTAATCCAATCTGGAAAAATCCGTGTTATCGTATTACACCATGTGAAAATACTCATGTCACGAGACGTTTCCCGTGGAGGAATCCAATGTGGGAAAATCCGTGTTATCGTATCACACCACGTGAGAGTACTCATGTCACGAGACGTTTCCCGCGGAGGCATACAATCCGGACAAATCCGTGTTATCGTATTACACCACGTGACAGTACTCATGTCACGAGACGTTTCTCGCGGAATACAATCTGGACAAATCCGTGTTATCGTATTACACCATGTGACAGTACTCAGGTCACGAGACGTTTCCCGCGGAGATATACAATCTGCACAAATCCGTGTTATCGTATTACACTACGTGACAGTACTCATGTCACGAGACGTTTCCCGCGGAGGAATACCATCTGAACAAATCCGTGTTATCGTATTACACCACGTGACAGTACTCATGTCACGAGACGTTTCTCGCGGAGGAATACAATCTGGACAAATCCATGTTATCATATTACAATACGTAACAGTACTCATGTCACGAGACGTTTCCCGCGGAGGAATACAATCTGGACAAATCCGTGTTATCGTATTACACCACGTGACAGGACTCATGTCACGAGACGTTTCCCGCGGAGGAATACAATCTGGACAAATCCGTGCTATCGTATTACACCACGTCCATAAAAAGCAACAACATTCGGACGTTTATAAATTAATTGTTAATTCGATTAAATTGCGTATGTGTCCAGTCGGAATATTGTTCTCTATATATGATGTAGGTGCTTGTACGATTAGATGGCAAACACTGAAGAGCCTGATCAGACTGCGCGGAGGGAGGAAGGAGGCAATCTGATTTGGATCGTTGATTGTCGTAATGTCCAGACGGTAGGTTTTTGGTATGATGTGCATGATATCATCGTCCCATTATTCCTCAGAATAACTTCCTTTTTAACTGTAATTGAGTAATGGTTATGTAATTAAGGCTGTTAACGATTGTCAAACCAATGTTAACGTTCACAAGGTTAAAGAGGTATACACGTTACGAAGTGCATTTATCTGTAATTGAGTAATGGTTATATAATTAAGGCTATTAACGATTGTCAAACCAATGTTAACGTTCGCAAGGTTAAAGAGGTATGCACGTTACGAAGTGCATTTATCTGTAATTGAGTAATGGTTATATAATTAAGGCTGTTAACAATTGTCAAACCAATGTTAACGTTCACAAGGTTAAAGAGGTATGCACGTTACGAAGTGCATTTATCTGTAATTGAGTAATGTAATGGTTATATAATTAAGGCTGTTAACGATTGTCAAACCAATGTTAGCGTTCGCAAGGTTAAAGAGGTATGCACGTTACGAAGTGCATTTATCTGTAATTGAGTAAAGGGTATATAATTAAGGCTATTAACGATTATCAAACCAATGTTAACGTTCACAAGGTTAAAGAGGTATGCACGTTACGAAGTGCATTTATCTATAATTGAGGAATGGTTATATAATTAAGGCTGTTAACGATTGTCAAACCAATGTTAACGTTCGCAAGGTTAAAGTGGTATGCACGTTACGAAGTGCATTTATCTGTAATTGAGTAATGGTTATATAATGGCTATTACCAATGGTCAAACCAATGTTAACGTTCACAAGGTTAAAGAGGTATGCACGTTACGAAGTGAATGTATCTGTAATTGAGTAATGGTTATATAATTAAGGCTGTTAACGATTGTCAAACCAATGTTAACGTTCACAAGGTTAATGAGGTATGCACGTTACGAAGTGCATTTATCTGAGGCATGCCCGGCGAAAGGGAAAGTTTACGGCTAAATGGAAATGTTTTTTGCTATTAAACCTGCTGGACTTCTATGTTTATATTAACCCATTCCCACATACAACAAACCTGCAGCAGACGCCTTTAAAAACGTCAGGGAAAACATGTGAAAAGTCCTCATAGGTGAGAGTATTTTTACTAAATTGAGCTGAAAACATTGTGGCAAAAATTGTTTATTGTAGATTCGTCATAATGCGTCTGCAAGTTGGATAAGGTTATGACCCCTTTTATCGCGACTCATACATACGAGCCGTGCCACGAGAAAACCAACATTGTGGACTCTGCGTTAAGTATCGACCGGGATGCTTGATTCGTTTATTACTGAACATATATTGAAAACACTCTGTATGAATCAGAATTACGGCATTAACGGTGCGCAAATAAGGTCCATATGTGACACAGAGTCCGTCCTGAATTACATTACAGAAAGGTTGTAGACCGAAACCATCACTCACATTACAACTTTTAACTTGCACTTGCCCGCGTTTTCTATGTGTTAGACACCGAGCCCCGGTAGCTCAGTCGGTAGCGACGCGGGCTGTCAATCAAGGGGTTATAAGTTCGAATCCCAGCTCGACCAATATTCTTTCCGAGGTTTGACAAAAGTCACTATGACAAGCGTCATTCGTCTTTCACCAATGAGCTAACAGTATATGTGGAGAAGCAGCCAGTTTCATGGAAAGTATATGGTGTGGGCTACTGGTGTGAGCAGACCAGGAAACATCTGAGTAGGTGAACTGGCCGCCGTGATATGACTGAAATATGTTGAAAACGGCGTTCAACCCCAATCAATCAATAATATTACATCGGTTTGTTACTCTGCCTGATTCAGTTATCCATTAACTCGTATTGAAGGTGGTCTGCATGCATAAGAATGACGTAATTAGAGTTGCGCAAATGTGTCACAGAGTGCTTTCTGAATAACATTACAGAAATGGTGTTAGCCCAAAACCATCAATCACATTACAACTTTTATCTTACTTTTTTCCTGTCCGAGTGTTCTGTTTGTAACTTTAAATACTATCCCCAGATCATGGATGTTTAGACATAATAATGTTAAATTAGATAAAAATGTAAGAAATTTTCATTTGTAAAGAAACATCATGTGTTCGTTAAAAAGATAATTGAAAGAAAGGAAAGTTCGGGTTTTTACCAACGTATCATGGAACGGGTACCAAAATCGTTTTAAACGTCAACGAAATAGAACGGTAATAATAAAATAGTTAACGGTTTAAAACGGAAATACTGAAATAGGTGACAGTTATCTAGAAATAATATCACCGGTAACAGTTAAATGTAATAAATTAAATCAGTAACGGTTAAATGGAAATAAGTAAATCAGAACCGGAAAAATGAAATCGTTGACCGGTAAACAGAAATAATAAAATTAGTAACGGTTAAACGTAAATAATGAAGTTATAAATTATGTTATCATTAAAAGCCAATATGATTTGAATGTCTCTGATCGAAATTGTATCGGTAACGGTTAGACGGAAATAATGAAACTAATAACGTTAACATGGAAATAATGAAATCGGTTACGATAACAAGATAATAATGACATTTAAAACGATCACACAAATATAATAAAATATGTAACGTTTAAATTGAAATAATGAAATCGGTAACGATTAAATGAAAATAATGCAACCAGTAACACTGAAGTAAATAAACCATTAACGATAATCCGTATACGTTCACATGGAGGTAATGAAATCGGTAATTGTAACACGGACATAATGAAACCAGTTACGATTACAAGGAAATAATGAAATTGATAACGATTACACATATATAATGAAATATGTAACAGGTTAAACAGAAATAATGAAATTGGTAACGGTCAAATGGAAATAATGCAACCAGTAACACTGTAACGGAAGTAATTAACCCAGTAACGATAACACGGATATAATGAAATTGGTAACGTTTGAACGTAAATAATGAAATCGGTATTTGTAACATGGACATAATGAAACAAGTAACAGTTACAAGAAAATAATGAAATTAATAACGATTACACAGATATAATAAAATCTGAAACGGTTATAATCGGAAATAATGTAATCGGTAACCGTTAAATGAAAAAAATGCAATCATTAACGGTGAAACGGGTATAATGAAATTAGTAACAATTACACGAAAATA
Source organism: Serripes groenlandicus (assembly GCA_031761405.1). Classification (NCBI taxonomy): domain Eukaryota; kingdom Metazoa; phylum Mollusca; class Bivalvia; order Cardiida; family Cardiidae; genus Serripes; species Serripes groenlandicus. The sequence goes on from JASEVX010000240.1 coordinate 183,521, forward strand.
ATGCATTCAGTAACGATTAAACGGAAAAAATGAAATCGGTAACGGTTAAACGAAATCAGTAATAATCAAATCGGCTACGTTAAAAAGGAAAGTACTACAGCGTATATTAGACAACTCTGTTTATCGCATTTTAAATAATTTCTTTTAAAAGAAGCCATGTAAGTGTTTTTTCTTTTCGCTGTAGTATACTTTTCCCCCCTGATTTAGAGAGTGAGCGGTCTGCCAGATGCTATTTTTGACATACTATGCTGGCTTGGTTTTCAGATTATGTCAAATTTCAGAATACGTTCGGAATCGCATCATGTAGTAAAGGCTCATTTCGTACGACTACACGACAGTGTCTCTATATCTCTGACTGACCCTTAAATAGAGATGACATTAATTCCCATATTGAATCAAATTAATTACTTGTGTACATCCTTACAGTAAAGGATCTGTTCATACTACCTCCACAGTATAGCCTAATGCTTCTACAAAACGATCTTGCCCGGCATTTAAATGTTTTTCGACAAAGCGTCATTCCTCTTCAATAATTTGCAAAGGCTCTATGTGTGGATAATAGAGAGTTGTCTTAGATGATTGTTGCGTTGGGTAACGGTGTGAGAGAGAGAAGAGAGAGAGAGAGAGAGAGAGAGAGAGAGAGAGAGAGAGAGAGAGAGAGATATAAGAGAGAGAGAGAGAGAGAGAGAGAGAGAGAGAGAGAGAGAGAGGGGGAGAGAGAGAGAGAGAGAGAGAGAGAAAGAGAGAGAGAGAGAGTGAGAGAGAGAGAGATAGAGGGAGAGAGAGAGAGAGAGAGAGACAGACAGACAGAGAGACAGAGAGACAGAGAGACAGAGAGACAGAGAGACAGAGAGAGAGACATAGAGAGAGAGAGAGAGAGAGAGAGAGAGAGAGAGAGAGAGAGATAGAGGGAGAGAGAGAGAGAGACAGACAGACAGACAGACAGACAGAGAGAAAGAGAGAGACAGACAGACAGACAGACAGACAGACAGACAGACAGACAGACAGACAGACAGACAGACAGACAGACAGACAGACAGACAGACAGACAGACAGACAGACAGACAGACAGACAGACAGACAGACAGACAGAGAGAGAGAGAGAGAGAGAGAGAGAGAGAGAGAGAGAGAGAGAGAGAGAAAGAGAGAGAGAGACCAATGGCATACATGGTCAGGTTAACCTTCACCGTGATATAAATATGAAATACTGCTGATATTGTTCGAATGCAAGTGGCGATAGTTATATCCGGATAAAGATCCCTGGTCAGTCATACTGTATGCACAGGTTCGCCAAATGATTCATTGCCCCACATAACATGCCATAAGACCCCGTTTTGGCATGACCAAGTTTTTATGATTTTCTAGACGTGTCTTCGAATTATACAGGAATGATGAATATTACTATGTTATAATTGTATTTCGTATACATATGGGAGACTAGTCTGTATATTTGACTACAGTAATTATTTTGATAGCTTCGTACAAGAGAGACGTAGATACATCTTCTTCCTTTGTATGAAAGGTTTTGTGTTTTTACGTCGCTTTCAATGGCATTTTAAAAATACCACGGCGTTTTCTTGAAAAGTACTATTACCACTGCAATCTCATTGAAATCGGCTTCCACACAATTGGAGCACTCGGTCATAATTTATGTTCAATATTGTGTCCATAATTAAATCATGCAAAGCGGCATGTAGCATTATTCTTTCCTTTGTATTAAAACTAAATATTGGGTTGCTCTGGTCAAAATGATACGAGGGTCGTTTTCCCGTGTCGGAATTAATTGCAGATACTCTAGTCTAGAGTTGATTCAAAGAATTGTCAAAATTAATCATAAGATTTATAAAACAAGATTACTTGCTAACACATTGTTGAATAACGTACCAGGGGCGTATATAGTTGGACAATGCGTATCTAATATCACGTGACAAGCGATGGTTGTCTTCCATTAATTCTTCAGGGGAAAAGGGATTACCATCTGTAAATCAGTTTTAAGTATATAATAGGTAGAAGTTACAACAAATTAGCCGTTCCACGAGGAAAACAAATAGTATGGACTCTGCGTAAAGTATCGACCCGGATCAGCCTTAGCATGCCGCACATGCTAATCCGGGTAGACTCTTTTCGCCTTCTGTGGATCTTCTGTTTCAGGAGTCATTACTCTATACCCCTATACCCCTAAGACGGAATATGTGAGCTCGGATTAGCCTGCGCGGTTTGCGCTGGGTGATCAAGATCGATATATTACGCAGAGTCCACAATGTTGGTTTTCTCGTGGAACGGCTCATATGTTCCTCTACCTGAACCAGTAGTCTACTTACTATTCTTCTACCTGAACCAGTAGTCTACTTACTATTCTTCTACATGAACCAGTAGTCTACTTACTATTCTTCTACCTGAACCAGTAGTCTACTTACTATTCTTCTACATGAACCAGTAGTCTACTTACTATTCTTCTACATGAACCAGTAGTCTACTTACTATTCTTCTACATGAACCAGTAGTCTACTTACTATTCTTCTACCTGAATCAGTAGTCTACTTACTATTCTTCTACATGAACCAGTAGTCTACTTACTATTCTTCTCAGACTGTCAATCAGTGTGTAGAAGACGAATTACGCTAATCAGGAAGATGTCAATTAGTGTGTAGAAGACGAATTACGCTAATCAGGAAGATGTCAATCAGTGTGTTGAAGACGAATTACGCTAATCAGGAAGATGTCAATCAGTTTGTAGAAGACGAATTACGCTAATCAGGAAGATGTCAATCAGTGTGTAGAAGACGAATTACGCTAATCAGAAAGATGTCAATCAGTGTGTAGAAGACGAATTACGCTAATCAGGAAGATGTCAATCAGTGTGTAGAATACGAATTACGCTAATCAGGAAGATGTCAATCAGTGTGTAGAAGACGAATTACGATAATCAGGAAGATGTTTGTCAATCGCCGGAAAGAATGAATGGCCGAGTCGGGATTTAAACACACGACCAATCGACGTTATCGCGGGTACAGAAGAACATTTGTTTTGGCTTTGATTTTCTTTTTACCGATGGTTGTAAATGTATTGTAAATTCTATGCTATACTTAATTGAAACTTCTTAATAAACCATTACAGAATTTACATGTAAGTGAAAGTACCACCTAAATCATGTCAAACACAATCATGCCTATGACATTTTTCTTCCAGCGAAGATTAATTTGATTTTGGTCATCGCCAAAATGAGCCTTCCAAATGTAATTAATACTAAAGGCGGTCATAAATATTTTAAAGGCGATCATAGATATTTTAAAGGCGATCATAGATATTTTAAAGGCGATATTTTCTAAAAATGTCTTCAATGATTTGAAAGATTGCTGAACAATTTTACCTCCTTTAAAACTTTCCCACATACAACAAATCTGCAGCAGACGACTTAGACTTTGGCAAAAAAGTGCCAGAAATCTCTATTTATGAAATGAAAGTATGTATTATATAACTAGTTAAAGTACATAAGTACTTGTTATAAAATACATTTATTTGAAGAGTACAACTGTACTCGTGATAACATTCATTTGGAAGAGTACTTATTTAATTCCGTATTTTTGTTTCTAAGAAACCATTTACTTCGATCGATGTACGGTAATCATAGTTTATCCTTTTTTTTATCACATGACAATGCTTGTATCCCATGTAATATACCCATTACGTATTTCTTTTTATTATATGCCTGTACATTTTCCGGTGGAAATACATGCAGATTGACATGCGCAAATACACCACGACAGATTAAAATTCCGTATCTACATGCGGTGTAAATACAAGATTGTGACGTCAGACAGTGCGCGGAATACTTTCAGCGAGGTATCCCCAATAAACAATGTATTGAATCTGTATATTTAATAGTTTTTTCGCTCTTCATAGATCGTAGGTATATAATAAAAGGAATATTACGTTGCGGGAGCGATAAATGGGTACGTATTGCACGACTCGTAGCGTGGGAAATCCATATCTTACTCGACCTTCGGTCTCGTAAGATATCGATTTTTCCACGCTACTTGTCGTGCAATACGAAACCCTTTTATCGCTCCCGCAACGTAATATTCCGTATTTATTACATGCCTGTTTATTTTCCGGTGGAAATACACACAGATTGACATGCGCAAATACACCACGACAGATTAAAATTCCGTATCTATATGCGGTGTAAATACAAGATTGTGACGTCATACAGTGACGTCACCGATTTGATGACGATATTGGGCAACGTAATATTCCGTATTTATCACATAACTGGCACTCCAGGAGTAACATAAAGCAGTGACATAAATATCATATGTAACTAGTTACATAAATAGCCGACTCACAGCACGTATGTGACGTCACTCCAGTGTGACGTCACTTTAAATGACAGCATATTGTTTACAATTTGTTCTGAATTTCGGCATTTATTAAAAATATTGTTTAAAGAGAATAAATCTCGATAAATGAAATGTTATAAGTGCCTTGTTGCTAATTTTGTATAAAATCAAAAGGTTATTGATAGGGACTACTTTTTACAGTGGAAGTATGCATTAGAACTTCGGGTTGAACTTCGGTCACTGTTTATATGAGGACGAAGAAAGATCGATTTAAAGATTGAAAACAATATTTTTATGGTGTTATGTGATAAATAGAATCTTACATTCGCGCTTATTTGATATTGTTTTTATGAAACTCGTCGACTGAAACAAATATGACGCTCGGCAGAGCCTCGCGTCATATTATTTCAGTCGACTCGTTTCATAAAAACAATAACAAATAAGCACTAATGTAAGATCCTCTATTTATCACATGACAATACTTGTATCCCATGTAATATACCCATTACGTATTTCTTTTTATTATATGCCTGTACATTTTCCGGTGGAAATACATGCAGATTGACATGCGCAAATACACCACGACAGATTAAAATTCCGTATCTACATGCGGTGTAAATACAAGATTGTGACGTCAGACAGTGCGCGGAATACTTTCAGCGAGGTATCCCCAATAAGCAATGTATTGAATCTGTATATTTAATAGTTTTTTCGCTCTTCATAGATCGTAGGTATATAATAAAAGGAATATTACGTTGCGGGAGCGATAAATGGGTACGTATTGCACGACTCGTAGCGTGGGAAAATCCATATCTTACTCGACCTCGTCCAAGATATTTGTTATTAAGCTCGCCACAGGCTCGCTTAATAACAAAAAATCTTGAACTCGTTTAATAAAACTGTATATGAAATGACAACTCATGTCAGATCCTATATGTCTCTGTCGGATTTAATGACGTCATATCCGGTTTATTGTCGGGAAAACACATGACAATAACGGTTAAACAATGATTTCTTATGATTGATTGAGAGTTAATGCAATTCCAACGGTATATAAGTTATTTTGCTTCTACCGTGGCTTATGGTTACTTGGCGACTAAGGCTAGGATATTGAGAGTTTATCAATTATATTTGTACGTATATATGAGCCGTCTCGCGAGAAAAACAACATTGTTGACTTTGCGTTAAGTATCGACCCGGTTCAGCCTAAGCATGCCGCACTGGCGAACCCAGACAGTCACTTTTCCTCTCCTGTGGATTTTCTGTTTCAGGAATCATTACGCTATAGATATATCAGCCTGAGACGGAAAGTGTCGGCCCGGATAAGCCTGCGCGGACTGTGCAGGCTGATCTTGGTCGATACATTACGCAGATGCCATAAAGTTGGTTTTTCTCGCGGGACGGCTCAAATGGTGTTTTTACGTCGCTTTCAACACATTTCCAGTTATAATATGGCGTGACCTAGGTGCAACTGAGGGTAAGCCATTACTACACTTTTAAAGTATTTAGTATGACGTGACCTAAGTGCAACTGAGGGTAAGCCATTACTACACTTTTAAAGTATTTGGTATGACGCGACCGGGGATCTGACTCAGGACCTCCCGCAACCAAAACGGACGCTCAACCACTAATCCAGCAAGGCGGTCACGTTTTTCAACGAAACTCCATCATGACTGCTGCGCGACCAGGGATCGAACCATAGACGTAAATTACAAATCAGATCAGGTGCAAGAATAGTGCTGTCATTGCCTTTCTCTAAAGAATGTACCAAAGGTTGCAAAAGAAACGTTTTAATTAATGGAGTTGTAAGGCGAAGAGGACATATCTAGTTCTACTATATTGCTCCCATTTTACCCGATACAATAATTTGCCTCTGATACAACTAAGGCACAAAGGAGACGATTGAACTTTAAGAATTCCGCGTGGGTGAACTTTATATCTTCCATTTTATGGGATTTGTCTGGTTTTATTAATATCTCAATACAAGTTATAATATTTTAAGTGTCGTTTGCTTTTGAAATATTAGGGGAGACATGACAAATATTTTATTTCTGGAAATAACCCAGTCTGATTTCAAATCCAAAGTTATAAACGTTATTGAGAAAAATGAGAAATTGTTTTGTTCAATTCGAGCATATTATATATTTATGATCCTACGTCATGTCACAACGATGAGCTATAAAACACAAAGAAAGAACGTCACGAATCACTCTTCGTCTTCAATCTATCTGACTAATTGACATTTATGAAAGGTTTTATTGGTACCATAGGATTACTTCATCCGTTCCACGAGAAAACCAACATTATGGCCTCTGCGTAATGTATCGACCTAGATAAGCCTGCGCAGTCCGCACAGGCTAATCCGGGCTGACACATTCCTTCTCCGGTTAATTTATTTATAGAGTAATGATTCCTGAAACAGAAAATCCACAGGAGGCGAAAAACGTATGTTCGGGTTAGCCTGTGCGGCATGCTTAGGCTGATCCGGTTCGATACTTTACGCAGAGTCCACACTGTTGGTTTTCTCGCGGGACGGCTCATTTCATTATAACGACTTCATTGCTTGACAAACACTTTATCCGGAATCGGAAATGACATTCCTATTTAATATTTAATATTCCCGGTAAATCATTCTGTAGTCTTTCACCAATGAGCTAACCAGTCTGTGTTGAAACGCAGCCGGTTGCTTGATACGACTGTTGCGTAAAGAACTGATTTTAGAAAGCCAGGAAACACGCGGGTATGTGAACTGGCCGGTAAAGAACTGATGTTAGAAAGCCAGGAAACACACGGGTATGTGAACTAACCGGTAAAGAACTGATGTTAGAAACCCAGGAAACACACGGGTATATGAACTGGCCGGTAAAGAACTGATGTTAGAAAGCCAGGAAACACACGGGTATGTGAACTGGCTGGTAAGTAACTGATGTTAGAAAGCCAGGAAACACACGGGTATGTCAACTGGCTGGTAAATAACTGATGTTAGAAAGCCAGGAAACACGTGGGTATGTTAACTGGCCGGTAAATAACTGATGTTAGAAAGCCAGGAAACACGTGGGTATGTCAACTGGCCGGTAAATAACTGATGTTAGAAAGCCAGGAAACACGTGGGTATGTCAATTGACCGGTAGGGAACTGATGTTAGAAAGCCAGGAAACACGATGGTATGTGAACTGGCAGGTAAATAACTGATATTAGAAAGCCAGGAAACACACGGGTATGTCAACTGGCTGGTAAATAACTGATGTTAGAAAGCCAGGAAACACGTGGGTATGTTAACTGGCCGGTAAATAACTGATGTTAGAAAGCCAGGAAACACGTGGGTATGTCAACTGGCCGGTAAATAACTGATGTTAGAAAGCCAGGAAACACAAGGGTATATGAACTGGCTAGTAAGTAACTGATGTTAGAAAGCCAGGAAACACGGGTATGTAAATTGGCCGGTAAAGAACTGCTGTTAGAAAGCTAGTAAACACACGGGTATGTGAATTGGGCGGTAAAGAACTAATGTTAGAAAGCCAGGAAACACGGGTATGTGAACTGTCCGGTAAAGAACTGATGTTAGAAAGCCAGTAAACACACGGGTATGTGAACTGGCCGGTAAAGAACTGCTGTTAGAAAGCTAGTAAACACACGGGTATGTTAATTGGGCGGTAAAGAACTGATGTTAGAAAGCCAGGAAACACACGGTTATGTGAACTGTCCGTTAAAAAACTGATGTTAGACAGCTAGTAAACACACGGGTATGTGAACTGGCCGGTAAAGAACTGATGTTAGAAAGCCAGCAAACACGCGGGTATGTGAACTGGCCGGTATAGAACTGATGTTAGAAAGCCAGCAAACACGCGGGTATGTGAACTGACCGGTAAAGAACTGATGTTAGAAAGCCAGGAAACACACGGGTATGTGAACTGGCCGGTAAAGAACTGATGTTAGAAAGCCAGCAAACACGCGGGTATGTGAACTGGCCGGTAAAGAACTGATGTTAGAAAGCCAGCAAACACGCGGGTTTGTGAACTGGCCGGTAAAGAACTGATGTTAGAAAGCCAGCAAACACGCGGGTATGTGAACTGGCCGATAAAGAACTGATATTGGAAAGCGAGGAAAAATGCGGGTAAACTGGCCAGTAAAAAAAAGCTGATTTATTATTGAAGACGGCGTTAAACCCCTGTCAATCGATATATAGTTGAATCTCATTATGTCAATCTCATGTGGCCATTTAAAAAATAATCGACATGAACATAGTCGGTAGCTTAGTCGGTAGCGACGCGGCCTCTCAATCCAGGGGTTGTGAGTTCAAACTCCAGATCGGCTAAAATGCTTTACCGACGTTTGACACGTGTCAAACGTCTTTCACCAAAGGGTTAACCAGTCTATGTTCAAACGCAGCCAGTTGCTTGGAAAGACTGTTGTGTGTAGAACAGATTTGGAACCGTGTCATCCGGAAACCGGCATTCAGAGGTTTATACCTCAATGACAATTACGCTTAAAGTTTGATAAGTTTGATAAGTTTATTCATTCTAATTCCTTTAGCCTTCCAGCCCATGAGGATACATGTTATATACACAGCTGACTGACAGTAACACAACAGAAAAAAGAAAACCATACATACAAGTTTTCAACGGTTTTGGCGGCGAAATATAATAAATGTTTTCATAAGTTTGCCTTTAACCGCCGTAAAAATATTCGCTTGGAAATTTCTGAAATATAAAAAAAATAGACAATTACAACAACAAAGTAGAAAGGAGAATGAGAAACCGCCCATTTGGACCAGTTCTCCTCTTTTCACAATGTCCCTATATTAACAAAACTTGATTTATACACGTTTCAATATGTCTGACATTAATTACAATAGTCACAAAACATTTATATATGTACCATTAACACCCACGCGGAGATGAGAGCAACCCGAAAAAAGTCTCCCTTAACTCCCTACTGCAATAGTTATATTCTGAATGTAAAGTTGGTTGACAACAACTTTTGTTAATATAACGCACTGGTTGATTAATATCATATGAAATATCAGAATGGGTTCGAACTCACAACCCCTGGATTGAGAAGCTCACGTCAGAATGGGGTTGACTAGAAATGCAACTATTTCATAATGATTAATAAGAAATTGAAATATTACTACTGCAGCAACATGTTGCCCCAATTTGAAACGAAAATTAATTTCATTCTGAGGCCCATCATAAAAAAGTTCTCCAGCATGCCGCGCAGGCTCACCTGGACAGACAGTTTTCGCCTCCTGTGGATTTTCTTTTTCAGGAAGCATTACTCTGAACCTCTACTGCGCAGGCTGATCTGGATCGCTACATTACGCAGAGGCCATGATGTTAGTTTTCTCTCGTGACGACTCATATGGTCCTTAAAACACGCGAACTTAACCTGACGCATCTGCAAGCCTGCGCGGACTGCACAGGCTGATCCGGTTCGATACTTTACGCAGAGGCCACAATGTCGGTTTTTCCTATAAGGATATTGATGTAAAAAGATGTAGATAGTATTCTTATGTATGCGAATCCGACAGACATTAACTACATCCTAGTTTGTTAAATGGATAATTTTTGCTTTTCGATAAATTGACAATGTATGCAGGAAGGACCTACGATTAAGTGCCCATTTATTCATGCGCTTTATGAACGGTGTACCGCTCTCGGTTATATAATCGAGACTGTAACTGGAGACGGTTACCTCATAAACGTTTATAATATCTGATAGTTTTACATTGTGTGCGCCTTACCCTTATTCTCAAAAACCAAAATCTACAGCCGACAACTTTAGAAAATATCTAGACAAAACATTGGAAAGTCTCTGCCATTGAAGGTGTAACGGAATAAATCGGGAAACGTTGTCACAATGGTTTCAAAAGTAATCTGCTTAAGATCCACAAACACAGGGACGCAGATAAGATCGTATGTACATTCGTGGTAAAAGTGCGTCTGCTTAGGGGGGAAGATGGTATAAGAATAGCTGTAGAAAAATGTGATATCTAGAATATTGAAATAATATTTTTGAAGATAGTTGAACAGATTGTGGAAAAGTGAGAAATAAATCGTTTTCAGTATTAATTGTTATATTTCCTACAAAAGTTTACAAAATTCATCCGCTTCATGTGTGTCCTAATCTATCACGTAAAGGGTTAAAGACTGAGAGTTTATTCATGTGTGTCCTAATCTATCACGTAAAGGGTTAAACACTGAGAGTTTATTCATGTGTGTCCTAATCTATCACGTAAAGAGTTAAACACTGAGAGTTTATTCATGTGTGTCCTAATCTATAACGTAAAGAGTTAAACACTGAGAGTTTATTCATGTGTGTCCTAATCTATCACGTAAAGGGTTAAACACTGAGAGTTTATTCATGTGTGTCCTAATCTATCACGTAAAGGGTTAAACACTGAGAGTTTATTCATGTGTGTCCTAATCTATCACGTAAAGGGTTAAACACTGAGAGTTTATTCATGTGTGTCCTAATCTATCACGTAAAGGCTTAAACACTGAGAGTTTATTCATGTGTGTCCTAATCTATCACGTAAAGGGTTAAACACTGAGAGTTTATTCATGTGTGTCCTAATCTATCACGTAAAGAGTTAAACACTGAGAGTTTATTCATGTGTGTCCTAATCTATCACGTAAAGGGTTAAACACTGAGAGTTTATTCATGAAAACGTACGAAATCTGCCAGGTCAACATGTTCTTCTGAGTTCATCAGTTGTTTGTGTATATGAATATTGCGTGTCTAGAATGTGAATTTTGTTCAATGAAATCTCAAGATTGTTATTTATGATATTGGCAACAAGCCTGCTATGAGCTACGGATCGTGTAAAATGGTACCGAATATCTGCCTGTCTGGTGTATGACATCTAAAATATCATTGCAGGTGTACACATGTGTCTGGTGTCTGACATCTAAAATATCATTGCAGGTGTACACATGTGTCTGGTGCCTAACATCTAAAATATCATTGCAGGTGTACACATGTGCCTGGTGCGTGACATCTAAAATATCATTGCATGTGTACACATGTGTCTGGTGCCTGACATCTAAAATATCATTGCAGGTATACACATGTGTCTGGTGTATGACATCTTAAATATCATTGCAGGTGTACACATGTGACTGGCATCTAAAATATCATTGAAGATGTACACTGGTGTCTGGTGTATGGCATCTAAAATATCATTGCAGATGTACACATGTGTCTGGTGTATGACATCTAAAATACCATTGCAGATGTACACATGTGTCTGGTGTCGGACATCTAAAATATCATTGCAGGTGTACACATGTGTCTGGTGTCTGACATCTAAAATATCATTGCAGATGTACACATGTGTCTGGTGTATGACATCTAAAATATCATTGCAGGTGTAAACATGTGTCTGGTGTCTGACATCTAAAATATCATTGCAGGTGTACACATGTGTCTGGTGTCTGACATCTAAAATATCATTGCAGATGTACACATGTGTCTGGTGTATGACATCTAAAATATCATTGCAGGTGTAAACATGTGTCTGGTGTCTGACATCTAAAATATCATTGCAGGTGTACACATGTGTCTGGTGCCTGACATCTAAAATATCATTGCAGGTGTACACATGTGTCTGGTGTATGACATCTAGACTATCATTGCAGATGTACACATGTGTCTGGTGTATGGCATCTAAAATATCATTGCAGATGTACACATGTGTCTGGTGCCTGACATCTAAAATATCATTGCATGTGTACACATGTGTCTGGTGCCTGACATCTAAAATATCATTGCAGGTGTACACATGTGTCTGGTGTATGACATCTAAAATATCATTGCAGGTGTACACATGTGTCTGGCATCTAAAATATCATTGCAGATGTACACTGGTGTCTGGTGTATGGCATCTAAAATATCATTGCAGATGTACACATGTGTCTGGTGTCTGACATCTAAAATATCATTGCAGGTGTACACATGTGTCTGGTGTATGACATCTAAAATATCATTGCAGGTGTACACATGTGTCTGGTGCCTGACATCTAAAATATCATTGCAGATGTACACATGTGTCTGGTGTATGACATCTTAAATATCATTGCAGATGTACACATGTGTCTGATATCTAAAATATCATTGCAGATGTACACATGTGTCTGGTGTATGACATCTAAAATATCATTGCAGGTGTAAACATGTGTCTGGTGTCTGACATCTAAAATATCATTGCATGTGTACACATGTGTCTGGTGTCTGACATCTAAAATATCATTGCAGGTGTACACATGTGTCTGGTGTCTGACATCTAAAATATCATTGCAGGTGTACACATGTGTCTGGTGCCTAACATCTAAAATATCATTGCAGGTGTACACATGTGTCTGGTGCGTGACATCTAAAATATCATTGCATGTGTACACATGTGTCTGGTGCCTGACATCTAAAATATCATTGCAGGTATACACATGTGTCTGGTGTATAACATCTAAAATATCATTACAGGTGTACACATGTGACTGGCATCTAAAATATCATTGAAGATGTACACTGGTGTCTGGTGTATGGCATCTAAAATATCATTGCAGATGTACACATGTGTCTGGTGTATGACATCTAAAATACCATTGCAGATGTACACATGTGTCTGGTGTCGGACATCTAAAATATCATTGCAGGTGTACACATGTGTCTGGTGTCTGACATCTAAAATATCATTGCAGATGTACACATGTGTCTGGTGTCTGACATCTAAAATATCATTGCAGGTGTACACATGTGTCTGGTGCCTGACATATAAAATATCATTGCAGGTGTACACATGTGTCTGGTGCATGACATCTAAAATATCATTGCAGGTATAAACATGTGTCTGGTGCCTGACATCTAAAATATCATTGCAGGTGTACACATGTGTCTGGTGCCTGACATCTAAAATATCATTGCAGGTATACACATGTGTCTGGTGTCTGACATCTAAAATATCATTGCAGGTGTACACATGTGTCTGGTGTATGACATCTAAAATATCATTGCAGGTGTACACATGTGTCTGGCATCTAAAATAGCATTGCAGATGTACACTGGTGTCTGGTGTATGGCATCTAAAATATCATTGCAGATGTACACATGTGTCTGGTGTCTGACATCTAAAATATCATTGCAGGTGTACACATGTGTCTGGTGTATGACATCTAAATATCATTGCAGGTGTACACATGTGTCTGGTGTCTGACATCTAAAATATCATTGCAGATGTACACATGTGTCTGGTGTATGACATCTAAAATATCATTGCAGGTGTAAACATGTGTCTGGTGTCTGACATCTAAAATATCATTGCAGGTGTACACATGTGTCTGGTGTCTGACATCTAAAATATCATTGCAGATGTACACATGTGTCTGGTGTATGACATCTAAAATATCATTGCAGGTGTAAACATGTGTCTGGTGTCTGACATCTAAAATATCATTGCAGGTGTACACATGTGTCTGGTGCCTGACATCTAAAATATCATTGCAGGTGTACACATGTGTCTGGTGTATGACATCTAGACTATCATTGCAGATGTACACATGTGTCTGGTGTATGGCATCTAAAATATTATTGCAGATGTACACATGTGTCTGGTGCCTGACATCTAAAATATCATTGCATGTGTACACATGTGTCTGGTGCCTGACATCTAAAATATCATTGCAGGTGTACACATGTGTCTGGTGTATGACATCTAAAATATCATTGTAGGTGTACACATGTGTCTGGCATCTAAAATATCATTGCAGATGTACACTGGTGTCTGGTGTATGGCATCTAAAATATCATTGCAGATGTACACATGTGTCTGGTGTCTGACATCTAAAATATCATTGCAGGTGTACACATGTGTCTGGTGTATGACATCTAAAATATCATTGCAGGTGTACACATGTGTCTGGTGCCTGACATCTAAAATATCATTGCAGATGTACACATGTGTCTGGTGTATGACATCTTAAATATCATTGCAGATGTACACATGTGTCTGATATCTAAAATATAATTGCAGATGTACACATGTGTCTGGTGTATGACATCTAAAATATCATTGCAGGTGTAAACATGTGTCTGGTGTCTGACATCTAAAATATCATTGCATGTGTACACATGTGTCTGGTGTCTGACATCTAAAATATCATTGCAGGTGTACACATGTGTCTGGTGTCTAACATCTAAAATATCATTGCAGGTGTACACTGGTGTCTGGTGCCTGACATCTAAAATATCATTGCAGGTGTACACATGTGTCTGGTGTATGACATCTAAAATATCATTGTAGGTGTACACATGTGTCTGGTGCCTAACATCTAAAATATCATTGCAGGTGTACACATGTGTCTGGTGTCTGACATCTAAAATATAATTGCAGGTGTACACATGTGTCTGGTGTATGACATCTAAAATATCATTGCAGGTGTACACATGTGTCTGGCATCTAAAATAGCATTGCAGATGTACACTGGTGTCTGGTGTATGGCATCTAAAATATCATTGCAGATGTACACATGTGTCTGGTGTCTGACATCTAAAATATCATTGCAGGTGTACACATGTGTCTGGTGTATGACATCTAAATATCATTGCAGGTGTACATATGTGTCTGGTGTCTGACATCTAAAATATCATTGCAGATGTACACATGTGTCTGGTGTATGACATCTAAAATATCATTGCAGGTGTAAACATGTGTCTGGTGTCTGACATCTAAAATATCATTGCAGGTTTACACATGTGTCTGGTGTCTGACATCTAAAATATCATTGCAGATGTACACATGTGTCTGGTGTATGACATCTAAAATATCATTGCAGGTGTAAACATGTGTCTGGTGTCTGACATCTAAAATATCATTGCAGGTGTACACATGTGTCTGGTGCCTGACATCTAAAATATCATTGCAGGTGTACACATGTGTCTGGTGTATGACATCTAGACTATCATTGCAGATGTACACATGTGTCTGGTGTATGGCATCTAAAATATCATTGCAGATGTACACATGTGTCTGGTGCCTGACATCTAAAATATCATTGCATGTGTACACATGTGTCTGGTGCCTGACATCTAAAATATCATTGCAGGTGTACACATGTGTCTGGTGTATGACATCTAAAATATCATTGCAGGTGTACACATGTGTCTGGCATCTAAAATATCATTGCAGATGTACACTGGTGTCTGGTGTATGGCATCTAACATATCATTGCAGATGTACACATGTGTCTGGTGTCTGACATCTAAAATATCATTGCAGGTGTACACATGTGTCTGGTGTATGACATCTAAAATATCATTGCAGGTGTACACATGTGTCTGGTGCCTGACATCTAAAATATCATTGCAGATGTACACATGTGTCTGGTGTATGACATCTTAAATATCATTGCAGATGTACACATGTGTCTGGTGTCTGATATCTAAAATATCATTGCAGATGTACACATGTGTCTGGTGTATGACATCTAAAATATCATTGCAGGTGTAAACATGTGTCTGGTGTCTGACATCTAAAATATCATTGCATGTGTACACATGTGTCTGGTGCCTGACATCTAAAATATCATTGCAGGTGTACACATGTGTCTGGTGTATGACATCTAAAATATCATTGCAGGTGTACACATGTGTCTGGCATCTAAAATATCATTGCAGATGTACACTGGTGTCTGGTGTATGGCATCTAAAATATCATTGCAGATGTACACATGTGTCTGGTGTCTGACATCTAAAATATCATTGCAGGTGTACACATGTGTCTGGTGTATGACATCTAAAATATCATTGCAGGTGTACACATGTGTCTGGTGCCTGACATCTAAAATATCATTGCAGATGTACACATGTGTCTGGTGTATGACATCTTAAATATCATTGCAGATGTACACATGTGTCTGGTGTCTGATATCTAAAATATCATTGCAGATGTACACATGTGTCTGGTGTATGACATCTAAAATATCATTGCAGGTGTAAACATGTGTCTGGTGTCTGACATCTAAAATATCATTGCAGGTGTACACATGTGTCTGGTGCCTGACATCTAAAATATCATTGCAGGTGTACACATGTGTCTGGTGTATGACATCTAGACTATCATTGCAGATGTACACATGTGTCTGGTGTATGGCATCTAAAATATCATTGCAGATGTACACATGTGTCTGGTGTATGACATTTAAACTATCATTGCAGATGTACACATGTGTCCGGTGTATGACATCTAAAATATCATTGCAGGTGTACACATGTGTCTTGTGTATGACATCTAAAATATCATTGCAGGTGTACACATGTGTCTGGTGCCTGACATCTAAAATATCATTGCAGGTGTACACATGTGTCTGGTGCCTGACATCTAAAATATCATTGCATGTGTACACGTGTGTCTGGTGTATGACATATAAAATATCATTGCAGGTGTACATGCATGTGTCTGGTGCCTGGCAACAACAATAATTTTGGGATATGGAAAGGTGTTCAGGACCAAGTTGTCTCGTCAGTAAAGAAAATGACATGGATAAACACGTTTACGATTGACCGCCTGGTGAAGTGGTAGAGGCGTCCATCTCGGGTAGGCTCATACCATATACTTTAACAAATATTAGTAGTTGATGCCTTCGTTGTCGCCCTGGAACATATAGCATCTAGTATATGTCTTTGTTACCATTACCTTTAATTCTTCAGTTTAAATAGATTAAAATCATTCAATACATTATATGTTATAGAGAGGAAACGGGTATTTTCTCTATACAGGTGATAGGCTGACAACTCCTTACAAAACGAAACTTAAGAAGCTACCAACCTGACTGCCAACTGACTATATATTTGTTTTTCTCTTCTGTATATATTTTGTTAATAATAAAAAACAATGCAAACAAAGCATATTTTCAGTATACTTACCAAGGGAACGCCGTGATATAACTGACGAAATGTTGGAAGCAGTGTAAAACACAAAACAATCCATTACTCTTTGATTCATTTTGAACTAATGATTCGACATTTTAAATGTAAATGTGACGTACTAAAATTCGTTTTAAAGGGTAACAAAATTTCAATTGACATATAACCATAATCATAATGTTGCTCTTAAACAAGATCTTGGGTGTCTTTAAAAGAGAGAAAGACATTATATGTTTCGTTAAAATGTTCACAGAAGTTTTATAACGTTAAATATATATATCTATAACTACCATAACTGGACAGCATTTAAAACTGTAACCATGGAATTCATAAAATCAAAGTAAACATTGACCAGTCCAACTATTGAAATTAATTTTTAATCCTAATCCAAGTCTATTTACACAAAATTTGTCAAAAAAGATGTTTTGCTTTCTATTCCCAATACTCAAATAGCATTGCTTGATAAAGGAACTTGACTCTCTTTGGCACGTTTGGCTTATCAAAATGGATATAATCAATTTCAGTGCATCTTTTTAAAATACAACTTTAATAAGTGTGATTATAAAAATTAAGGAAGCAGTGGATTTTCTTGCTTTTTATGGTGTAGGTAGCAACACTTTTAAAGATGTAAACGTTTATTTGGACTATTGTGTATGTAGTCAGAATGTAAGGGTTCATTTACAAGCTGACGATCTCTCATGTACGACGGCAATGATGAATGTGATGTCACTGTTACCAAAGTCCGATTACTTTTGACGCACTTTGAAACAAACAAATATTTAAAACATGACGTCACTTCCGGTTTGATCATCTCAATTGATAGAAAATCAGAAATCCTTTTCAATGGGCCCAAACACAACTACATTCGGACAAGAAATAAAGGAGATATCGGCATTTACGCATTAAGAAGACTTTTGACGCACTTTGAAACTTAATTTAAAACGGCGATAACTAGAGAACTATTAGTTTTAGGATCATAATTTTTTCATATACGAAAAGGGCTCAACGAGATCTTTCCAACGGTATATCAAACTTGAGGATCGGGGCAAGTTCATATTTGGGGTTTAAAAATCTCTCATATTACATAACTCTAAAACGGTAAACAATTATAGCGACAAACTTTGGTTTAAATGAAAGCTTTTTGGGTCTTCTATCATTTGGTAGCATAAAGAGAAAAAGTTAAAGCGTAAATAGTGATACAAATTAACAAAAACCGATTTGACGTTTTTAATGGGCTCCTTTTCCCTCTATATTTGAAATCCGATCAAATTGGTAAAGACGTGTTTAACTACAGTGACGCTTTTCAAGTGCAAATTAAAACATAATAATAACTTTCATCATGTAGGGTAGACTTTTGAACAGCAGTGTAAAGGGTTATTCTCAGACAAGTGTTAACGCGTTCGTTGCAGGTGTTCAGACGCAGACAGTATGTCGCCTTTAAAGGGGATTAATTTTCAACATGTCAATGGGCTATTGTACACGTTTCCGTCCTTAAATCAATAGACGCTGGACACTGTGTCGCCTTTAAAGGAGATTGATATTGACATGTCCATGGGGCATTGTTCATGTTTCCGGCCTTAAATCAATAGACGCTGGACACTGTGTCGCCTTTAAAGGAGATTGATATTGACATTTCAATTGGGCATTGTTCATGTTTCCGGCCTTAAATAAATAGACGCAGACAGTATGGCGCCTTTAAAGGAGATTAACATTTCAATGGTCTATTGTTCGGACACCTGGTGTGTTTCTGATTGTGAAATAACGTGTCTAAAATAGATCGTGGTGTCAGGACATGCGCATCTGTCATTTGAACTCTGGCATTTCTCGAGGTAAGACGTTACATTTATTGCTTTACCATACATGTTTGACTGCGTGCTTCGGCTCGACTATACGACATATTAAAGGGATATATCGTGTCGTATGGATGTCTCGTGTCAGGTTTCCCGAAACAATGTAGCAAAGGTTAGGTCGAATTTCCCCGCCATTATTTTCGAGGGTTCCAACAACATACCCGCTAGAATCTATTGGTAGAAGGCTAGAGACAAATCGTTGGTGGTCTCGCCCGAAGGGTGCTACTGAAACACTTGCTCCATTGTTAAAGCTTTCTAAATGTAGACCTATGATGTCATTCTAAATATAGACCTATCATTCAAAATGGCCGCCACGCATGCGCAGTCATTGTATATAAATAACTAGGTCAACACAATGGCGTCCTCACTCGTGTCAATCCTTATATGCAAATGAGATACTATAAATAGTAACTATGTCAACAAAATGGCCGCCGATTACGTCATCTTTGTTTGTAACCAAACCGCCATACATACTACTTCTTTGTGTAAATTAAATTAAGTAATATATGCATATATGTACCTATTACTAAATGTATATTCGATTATCAAATACATGTACTTAGTAAGCAAAAATATACATTCATCATAAAATTTTCGACTTTTTTAACACCGCGACAACTCTACATAATGCCCTTTAGTTATAGATACAAATGTTATAAACCATATTGGGATGAAAATCTTGAATCGTTTTGGAAAACAATGCGTCAAAAGGAAATCTCTTTTTCTAAGTTTCATGGGGAACGCAAGCATAGGGAATCTCTCCGTTTATCATACGTGACGGCAAGAAATATTTTTGATAAAAGCCTCAGACAAGCTCAAAGAAAGTATAATAAGTCTCTGTCTTATGACATTGAGAATTATTGTTCCAACAATCCTCGAGAATTTTGGAGTCATATTAAAAATTTGGGCCCACAGCGTCAGCGTCAAATCCCCATGGAAGTGATTGATAGTCAAAGTAAACTCACTCATGGTGAAGATCACGTGTTCGATAAATGGTCACGGGATTTTAAGGACTTATATAACCCTTCGCAAGTTACTTCATTGTTTGATGATGACTTTTACGAAACAGTCAAGGCCGAAAAACAGTTATTTGAGGATAGAATGTTAGATCCATTATTTGATGCTAATCCATATCTTAACTACACCATATCTAAAGCAGAGGTAGAAAAGGTTGTTTATTCGGCTAAAAATGGAAAAAGTGTTGGACCCGATAAAATACCGTATGAAGTCTTGCGAAATCCTACAATGATAAGCGTACTGCACGAAATGTTTAACTTGTGTCTTGACACGGGTATACTTCCTACTATTTGGCGACAATCTCTCATTTCCCCCATACTTAAGGATAAACATAGTGATAATCGTATTCCTTTGAACTATCGAGGGATAAGTTTAATATCAACGGTCAGTAAGTTATATTCGTGCATTTTAAATAGGCGTTTCAAAACTTACTTAGAATGCCAAAACTTGTTATCAGACGAGCAAAATGGTTTTAGACCAAATCGCTCGTGTGAAGACCATGTTTTTGTAGCGAACAGCATAATTCGAAACCGTCTAAGCGAGAAAAAGGATACTTTTGGAACTTTTATTGATTTACAAAAAGCTTTTGACTTTGTCAATAGAGACATGCTTTTATATAAAATGCTATCTAAGAACATAGACGGAAGTTTTATAACTCAGTAAAATCGTTATTGACTAATACAGTGTCTTCTGTTAAACTAAACGGAAAACTGACGGACTGGTTCCCGGTTACGTCAGGGGTTCGTCAGGGGGACCAGAACTCACCGACCTGCTTTGCCTTCTTTATAAACGACCTAATTGACGGATTAAAGACTTTGCATAAAGGGGTCAAGTTTGGGGATAAAGAAATATGCTGTCTTTTCTATGCAGACGACATTTTAATTTTGAGCGAAAATGAGGCCGATATGCAGAACATGCTAGACTATATTCAAAATTGGTGCAGAAAATGGCGTTTACTCGTAAACAAAACAAAGACTAATGTAATGCACTTCAGAAATAAAGGCAGGGAAAGGAGCAATTTTGAATTTAGTCTAGGTGGTTCTGTACTGAATTTTACAACAGTATATAAATACTTAGGAGTTTATTTTCATGAAAACCTTACTCATGATAATGCAATTGATATATTATCAAAATCGGGTGGTAGAGCATTGGGGTCAGTTATTTCAAAAATACACAGTAATAAGAACATTGGTTATAAAACATATAGTAAAGTATACGACTCATGTGTTGTCCCAGTGATAGATTATTGTTCAGGGGTAATTGGTTTCAAAAGTCATGCAAAAATTTATAACATCCACAATAGAGCTATACGGTATTTCTTAGGTGTGCATAGATTTGCGCCAATTGTGGCGATAACCGGAGCTATGGGGTGGTTATCACCTACGCACAGACGTTGGCTAAACATGATTCGATTATGGAACAGATTTATCAAAATGGATGAAGCTCGACTTACGAAAAATATTTTTAATTATGATTACGATGTTTCAGGCAAAACATGGACTTCAGAAATTAAATCTATTTTTCAAACTATAGGATGTTTGGATAATTATACAAACAAAAGAATAGTAGACATGAAACAAGCAGAAGAGTCTCTTAAAAATAAAAATTCACAGGACTGGTCTCATAAAATACAGTCAGTTTCAAAATTGAGAAACTATATTACTTTCAAAAATGATTATTGTATGGAAAAGTATCTGATCTCAAACTTGTCTAAGTTAGAAAGATCTCACCTTGCACAATTTAGATTTGGCATTTTACCTATAAGAATAGAAACCGGAAGATTTACAAGGCTTAACATATCGGAAAGGGTCTGTCAAATTTGTAATAATGGTTCAATTGAAGACGAGATCCATTTTCTTTTGACGTGTCCTGCCTATGACGATCTGAGAGGATCGCTTATCAGCAGGGCACAGCAAAAGAACCCATCATTCAACACACTTTCTAACACAGACAAGTTTAAATTTTGTGTTTTCGAATTATATAATCAAGTTGCCAAATTTCTTGTCGGATCAATGAAAAAAAGACGTGGTTTTCTTTATAAATGAATAATTCATATGCATGTAAATTATAATCTTTCAATTATTGTTTTTCTTTCTTCTTCTTTCTTTTTCTTTCTTCTCTTTTTATTTCTTTTTTACCTTATATGTAAATATTGTTTATTAAAAGTGACTTATAGGCCCTACGCGGCCGGGTGTTTATATTGTTTGATGTTTGTATTTGTAAAATATGTACACATGTCACTATAATAAAATATTACTTACTTTACTATAGAGCTGACATTTCTAGTAGACAATGCGTCATTTGCCATTTATAATTTCGAGTTGTCGTGATAAATTTCAGGTCGACTTTTTGTCTTGTCTCAAATATTCAGGGCGACAAAGCAAGATTAGAGGTCAAATATTCAGGGCGACAAAGCAATATTAGAGGTCAAATATTCAGTGCGATAAAGCAAGATTAGAGGTCAAATATTCAGTGCGACAAAGCAAGATTAGAGGTCAAATATTCAGGGCGACAAAGCAAGATTAGAGGTCAAATATTCAGTGCGACAAAGCAAGATTAGAGGTCAAATATTCAGGGCGACAAAACAAGATTAGATGTCAAATATTCAGGGCGACAAAGCAAGATTAGAGGTCAAATATTCAGTGCGACAAAGCAAGATTAGAGGTCAAATATTCAGGGCGACAAAACAAGATTAGAGGTCAAATATTCAGGGCGACAAAGCAAGATTAGAGGTCAAATATTCAGTGCGACAAAGCAAGATTAGAGGTCAAATATTCAGTGCGACAAAGCAAGATTAGAGGTCAAATATTCAGGGCGACAAAGCAAGATTAGAGATTAAATATTCAGGGCGACAAAGCAAGATTAGAGGTCAAATATTCAGGGCGACAAAGCGAGATTAGAGGAACTAATGTCGAGTTGTCCCGTTTCTAAAAAGTCGACAAGTCGATGGAGGAAACATGATTCCGTAGCAAAAAAAAAGTTGAGACGTTCCACGAGAAAACCTACATTGTAGACTCTGCGTAAAGTATCGACCGGATCAGCCTAACCATGCCACGCAGGCTAACCCGGACAGACACGTTTCGCCTACAATGGATTTTCTGTTTCAGAAATCATTACTCTATACCTCTATCCACATGAAACGGAATGTGTTGGCCCGGATTAGCCAACACGGACTGCGCGGACTGATCTGGGTTGATACATTACGCAGAGACCATCATGTTGGTTTTCTCGTAGAACGGCTCTTTTGGTCTGTACCGATATACATACGTACACAATACTAACAAGGACTTTCTTTAATTCGCACAGTCAGTATAAAGAACAACACATGAGGAACATACAATTTAGCATGACGGTAAACAGATTGTGTGGTGTTTAATACCGCGTTCAACACTTGTTCAGTTATATTACGACATTTCCTGCGTGAATTACCGTTACCAGTACTTCCTGGTCCATTTATTCTAACACCAGCCAGTCAATCGCAACTCTGAGCGGCAAGGCCGGCAGCCATTACTACCAACTTTGAAGTATTTAGTATGACTCGAACGGGGATCGAACCAGCAATCTCCCACACCGGAGGAGGACGATCTATAACACTACACCACCGATGCGCTTTATGAAGATTAAACAAAGTGACATTTATTACTTATTTAATAAAAATAGAACAACCCACTTTTGTCTTGATTGCAATGGCGATTAACCCTCTCCCACACGCGGAAGACTTTTGACGCAATAGCAGCAGACGTCTTTTGACGCAATAGCAGCAGACGTCTTTTGACGCAATAGCAGCAGACGTCTTTTGACGCAATAGCAGCAGACGACTTTTGACGCAATAGCAACAGACGGCTTTTGACGCAATAGCAGCAGACGACTTTTGACGCAATAGCAGCAGACAAATGTTGACGAAATAGCAGCAGACGACTTTTGACGCAATAGCAGCAGACGACTTTTGGCGCAATATCAGCAGAGGACTTTTGACGCAATAGCAACAGACGACTTTTGACGCAATAGCAGTAGACGACTTTTGACACAATTGCAGCAGAGGACTTTTGACGCAATAGCAGCAGACGACTTTTGACGCAATAGCAGCAGAGGACTTTTGACGCAATAGCAGCAGACGACTTTTGGCGCAATAGCAGCAGACGAATTTTTGAAAACATTGTGGCATGAGCAATTTCTCCTTTGGCCACAATCTTTTTCAACTTCATTTAACAATTAACCTTTTCCCTCATACGAAAATTCTGCAGAAGACGATTTTGAACATATTTTGTCAAAAAAATAGAATATCTCTATAATTGATTGGATAACATATGACTAAAAGTGGAAACATTGTGGCAAAAGGTGAAATTGCTTGTTTTAAGCAAGTTCTTCTTTTGTCACTATGTTTTCAAAAAGCTGTCTGCTGCAGATGCTTCAAAAGGCCGTCTATATGAGGGAAAGGGTTAAGCTATCTTTTTGGGGGATTTTTCAGGTTTTTGTTACTATGTTTTCAAAGTTTTTGTCACTATGTTTTCAAAGTTTTTGTCACTGTTTTCAAAGTTGTTGTCACTATGTATTCAAAGTTTTTGTCACTATGTTTTCAAAAGTTTTTGTCACTATGTTTTCAAAGTCGTCTGCTGTAGGTTTGTTGTATGTGGGAAAGGGATAACTATTGTTATAAGAAATATTGACTCCATCATAAGCAAACCGAGCTGAGGGGCTTTCCGAACAAAGAAGATCCAGATCAGCTTGCGGATTTACAGTGACAATTCTTTTTAACTTGTTTTCTTCTGTATAATAATAAAACTGCAGAAGACGACTTTGAAAACATGTAGGTGAAACAATTGCAAATTTCTTTGAAACACATGTGTCAAAAGGAGAAACTGGTCAATTTGAGCGATAACTCCTTATGCCAAATGTTTTCAAAGAAGTGTCAAAAAGCGATTGTATGTCGCAAAGTTTTCTTTCTTACGTCACTATAAGCCTGATTAATTAATATTTTAACCTGTACTTATGTACATTTAAATATCTAGATCATACTCAATCAGGAAATATATTTGAAAATCAAAACGGCTTCAAAGTCTTTCCATAGGTTATAATTACATAGACTAATTATTCAAAGGTATTCTTTACCAATTGTAGCACCATACTCAGTAGAGGACGGGAGTATACATGTGCAAGAGAGTGTATGTGTGTATGTGTGTGAGATAGTATATGTGTTCGATAGAGTGTATGTGTGTATGTGTGCGAGAGAGTGTATGTTTGTATGTGTGTGAGATAGTGTATGTGTGTATGTGTGTGAGATAGTGTATGTGTTCGATAGAGTGTATGTGTGTATGTGTGCGAGAGAGGGTATGTGTGTGAGATAGTATATGTGTTCGATAGAGTGTATGTGTGTATGTGTGCGAGATAGGGTATGTGTGTATGTGTGTGAGATAATGTATATGTGTATGTGTGTGAGATAGTGTATGTGTGTATGTGTGTGAGATAGTGTATGTGTGCGATATAGTGTATGTGTGTATGTATGTGAGATAGTGTATGTGTGCGATAGAGTGTATGTGTGTGAGATAGTGTGTGTGTGAGATAGTGTATGTGTGTATGTGTGCGATGGAGTGTATATGTGTATGTCTGTGAGATAGTGTATGTGTGCGATAGAGTGTATGTGTGTATATGTGCGATAGAGTGTATGTTTGTGAGATAGTGTATGTGTGTGAGATAGTGTATGTGTGTATGTGTGCGATAGAGTGTATATGTGTATGTCTGTGAGATAGTGTATGTGTGCGATAGAATGTATGTGTGTATATGTGCGATAGAGTGTATGTGTGCGAGATAGTGTATGTGTGTATGTGTGCAAGAGAGGGTATGTGTGTGTGTGTGTGAGAGAGGGTATGTGTGTATGTGTGTGAGATAGTGTATGTGTGTGAGATAGTGTATGTGTGCGATATAGTGTATGTGTGTATGTCTGTGAGATAGTGTATGTGTGTATGTGTGCGATAGAGTGTATGTGTGTGAGATAGTGTATGTGTGTGTATGTGTGCGATAGAGTGTATATGTGTATGTGTGCGAGATAGTGTATGTGTGTGTGTGTGTTCGAGCGTTTGAGAGAATGATAGAAACATTGGAAATTGTATAAAATGTATATATTCATTGTAAAATGTTTGACTATTTTTTGTTGTTGAAAGAACAATTTCGTCAACATCTAGGCAAAAGTGTGAAACATACTTTTTATTGAAATTATTATGATTAAATTGAATTAGATTGAAAACATTGTGGAATTGAGAAAATGCTCATTATGAGTTTTCATATTTGTTTGTTTTTTTACACCATTTTTCAACATTATTTCAGGTATATCGCAGTTCACTTATTCAGGAACCGTGGGTAAAATAACTAGTACTTGTCTTTGAAATATATCTTGCCCAGGGGCGCTCCACCATAACCGACAGGGGATCAAACCCTGAACGCCTTGTTCCGAATGCCCAACGTTAACCACTTGCCCACGGCGGATTCCTCAATGCAATCCTGGACAAATAGTACTTGATCTAAATCCCAAGACAGGTTGCTCGCACTCAATAGTTATCTCATTACGTAAATAGTGATGCAGCATTACGGACGATTATATAAAGGAGATTATCTTTTCCCTATTAAAAGTTGCTAAACACGTATACATACTATTGGTGTAAACCCTTAACCGTGCCCTTGTCAAGGCACATTTCCTAGCCTAGTACTGGTTTGTTTACCCAGGGATCATGAATAAGAGAACTGTCGCCGTGATAATAACTGAAATAATGTTGAATGCGGCGTAAAACCCCAAAAAATAGATAAATAAATAAATGTAACCCCTTAACCACTTGTAGGCGCATTCTGGCACATATGTCGCAGACGACTTTTTGAAAAACATTGTGACAAAAGAAGACATTGTTCGTAATGAGCAATTTCTCCTTTTGCCCACAACATTTTCAACTCTTTTCAGTAATTACATTTTCATTTATAGAGATTGTCCTCTTTTTTCCAAAGATGTTTTTAGATGCGTCTGCAGCAGATTGTTTTTATGTGTGAAAGCATTACATATAGTCGTATGCGTCTGGAAATTAAAATACCATCTAAACACTTTGATTGGGCTATACACTGTTCGCCAACTAATCACAAGGCAGCGGTGCAACCGTCTCGTGTACGGCCAAAGGTCCTGCGTTCGAATTTTGCGATGACCGGGGTCTGCCATTTCTGACTTTTTCTTTCAAACGAAGCGAATCACGTCGTCCCAAGAAAGCAGACATCGAGCGTGATTAATATAAGCTGCAAGCTTGTTTCGTAATCTATGTAAAAAATAATAAGTATATATAAGTTTGAACTTAGTTATCACAAACTGTCATTTATATTGTCTAATCCTAGGGATCTGATTGCATGCATATCGTGGTATATATAGTATGACGTTATCATGACGTTATCCGTGACAATCCTAAACTAAATTACGTTAACTGAGATAATATTAACATAGATTTGATGATTACAATGTAGGGAACTGATTTGCGCCACCGTATTTCCGCTATCAGCCATTCTCGAACAATATTCATGTATGTAAAGTGTATTCTGATTGGCTCATTATGTCGTGCGCACGACTTAATTATCTCGTGCGCACGACATAGTATATCGTGTGCACGACTAAGTAACTCGTGCGCACAACTTAGTAACTCGTGCGCACAACATAGTATCTCGTGCGCACGACTTAAGTATCTCGTGCGCACGACTTAGTAACTCATGCGCATGACATAGTATCTCGTGCGCACGACATAGTATTTCGTGTGCACGACATAGTAACTCGAGCGCACAACTTAGTAACTCGTGCGCACGACATAGTATCTCGTGCGCACGACTTAAGTATCTCGTGCGCACGACTTAGTATCTCATGCGCACAACATATTATCTCGTGCGCATGACATATTATCTCGTCCGCACGACATAGTACGTGCGCACGACTTAGGATGTTGTGCGCACGAGAAAAATATAAACATACACATGTCACCTCTGTGCCACATACAGACCCTTGACGCCCATGCAGCAGACGACGTTTGAAAACATTGTGGCAAAAGGAGAAATTGCTCATAATGAGCAATTTCTCCTTATTGCAACACTGTTTCCAACTCTATTCAATAATTAAAATATCAATTATAGAAATGTTATCTGCTTTTGTCTAGACTATTTCAAAGTCGTCTGCTGCAGATTTGTTGTATGGGGTAAAGTGTTAACGTACAGACTCGTGCATTCTAATCTTGATCTACATTGCTTTTTTAATACCCGATCTAACAATATGACAAATGTACGAAAGATATGTTACATTTGTGTGTATATATGTATATGTTTACATATGTGTATATATGTGTACATACATGTGTACATACATGTGTACACATGTGTATGAGTGTATAGTTATGAGTGTATAGTTATGAGTGTATAGTTAAGAGTGTATAGTTATATATGTGTATGTGAGTAAGAAAATGGAAGACATTTCCTTCCATTCTAACTGACCGGGATTTGTTTTGTTATATTTGCTTGAAATGACAAGAAACTTTGTAAGTTTAAGTCAAATAAAATAATTTCTTCTTCTAAATGAAGTTTCCTTGGCTAATACACATTCCTTGGTCAAGTTGTGTTAATTGACCAAGCGCAAATTAGTACGTTAGTTCGCAAGTTAATGTTTTATTAAAATAAAATGACAAGTGTTATGGCTGGTGTCAGGATGAATGGACCAGAAGTACTGGTTGCTTAACCAGGACACGCAGTGATATAACTGAAAACATGTTGAAAACGGCGTTAAACACCAAACAATCAAATGTTTATATGAAAACATGTTGAAAACGGCGTTAAACACCAAACAATCAAATGTTTATATGAAAACATGTTGAAAACGGCGTTAAACACCAAACAATCAAATGTTTATATAAAAACATGTTGAAAACGGCGAAAAACACCAAACAATCAAATGTTTATATGAAAACATGTTGAAAACGGCGTAAAACACCAAACAATCAAATGTTTATATGAAAACGGCGTAAAACACCAGACAATCAAATGTTTATATGAAAACATGTTGAAAACGGCGTAAAACACCAAACAATCAAATGTTTATATGAAAACATGTTGAAAACGGCGTAAAACACCAAACAATCAAATGTTTATATGAAAACGGCGTAAAACACCAGACAATCAAATGTTTATATGAAAACATGTTGAAAACGGCGTAAAACACCAAACAATCAAATGTTTCTATGAAAACGGCGTAAAACACCAGACATTCAAATGTTTATATGAAAACATGTTGAAAACGGCGTAAAACACCAAACAATAAAATATTTATATGAAAACATGTTGAAAACGGCGAAAAACACCAAACAATCAAATGTTAATATGAAAACAAGTTGAAAACGGCGAAAAACACTAAACAATCAAATGTTTATATGAAAATATGTTGAAAACGGCGAAAAACACCAAACAATCAAATATTTATATGAAAACATGTTGAAAACGGCGAAAAACATATAACAATCAAATGTTTATATGAAAACATGTTGAAAACGGCGAAAAACACCAAACAATCAAATGTTTCTATGAAAACATGTTGAAAACGGCGAAAAACACCAAACAATCAAATGTTTATATGAAAACATGTTGAAAACGGCGTAAAACACCAAACAATCAAATGTTTCTATGAAAACATGTTGAAAACGGCGAAAAACACCAAACAATCAAATGTTTATATGAAAACATGTTGAAAACGGCGTAAAACACCAAACAATCAAATGTTTATATGAAAACATGTTGAAAACGGCGTAAAACACCAAACAATCAAATGTTTCTATGAAAATATGCTGAAAACGGCGTAAAACACCAAACAATCAAATGTTTATATGAAAACATGTTGAAAACGGCGTAAAACACCAAACAATCAAATGTTTATATGAAAACATATCGAAAACGGCGAAAAACACCAAACAATCAAATGTTTATATGAAAACCTGTTGAAAACGGCGTAAAACACCAAACAATCAAATGTTTATATGAAAACATGTTGAAAACGGCGTAAAACACCAAACAATCAAATGTTTATATGAAAACATGTT
The DNA here is from genome assembly GCA_031761405.1 of Serripes groenlandicus. Lineage (NCBI taxonomy): Eukaryota > Metazoa > Mollusca > Bivalvia > Cardiida > Cardiidae > Serripes > Serripes groenlandicus. The sequence continues at coordinate 213,737 of JASEVX010000240.1, forward strand.
GAAAACGGCTTAAAACACCAAACAATCAAATGTTTATATGAAAATATGCTGAAAACGGCGTAAAACACCAAACAATCAAATGTTTATATGAAAACATGTTGAAAACGGCGAAAAACACCAGACAATCAAATGTTTATATGAAAACATGTTGAAAACGGCGAAAAACACCAAACAATCAAATGTTTCTATGAAAACATGTTGAAAACGGCGTAAAACACCAAACAATCAAATGTTTATATAAAACATGTTGAAAACGGCGAAAAACACCAAACAATCAAATGTTTCTATGAAAACATGTTGAAAACGGCGAAAAACACCAAACAATCAAATGTTTATATGAAAACATGTTGAAAACGGCGTAAAACACCAAACAATCAAATGTTTATATGAAAACGGCGTAAAATACCAAACAATTAAATGTTTCTATGAAAACATGTTGAAAACGGCGTAAAACACCAAACAATCAAATGTTTATATGAAAACATGTTGAAAACGCCGTAAAACACCAAACAATCAAATATTTATATGAAAACATGTTGAAAACGGCGTAAAACACCAAACAATGAAATGTTTATATGAAAACATGTTGAAAACGGCGTAAAACACCAGACAATCAAATGTTTATATGAAAATATGCGGAAAACGGCGTAAAACACCAAACAATCAAATGTTTATATGAAAACATGTTGAAAACGGCTTAAAACACCAAACAATCAAATGTTTATATGAAAATATGCTGAAAACGGCGTAAAACACCAAACAATCAAATGTTTATATGAAAACATGTTGAAAACGGCGTAAAACACCAAACAATCAAATGTTTATATAAAACATGTTGAAAACGGCGAAAAACACCAAACAATCAAATGTTTCTATGAAAACATGTTGAAAACGGCGAAAAACACCAAACAATCAAATTTTTATATGAAAACATGTTGAAAACGGCGTAAAACACCAAACAATCAAATGTTTATATGAAAACATGTTGAAAACGGCTTTAAACACCAAACAATCAAATGTTTATATGAAAACATGTTGAAAACGGCTTTAAACACCAAACAATCAAATGTTTATATGAAAACATGTTGAAAACGGCGTTAAACACCAAACAATCAAATGTTTATATGAAAACATGTTAAAAACGGCGTAAAACACCAAACAATCAAATGTTTATATGAAAACATGTTGAAAACGGCGTAAAACACCAAACAATCAAATGTTTATATGAAAACATGTTGAAAACGGCTTTAAACACCAAACAATCAAATGTTTATATGAAAACATGTTGAAAACGGCTTAAAACACCAAACAATCAAATGTTTATATGAAAACATGTTGAAAACGGCTTAAAACACCAAACAATCAAATGTTTCTATTAAAACATGTTGAAAACGGCGTAAAACACCAAACAATCAAATGTTTATATGAAAACATGTTGAAAACGGCTTAAAACACCAAACAATCAAATGTTTATATGAAAATATGCTGAAAACGGCGTTAAACACCAAACAATCAAATTTTTATATGAAAACATGTTGAAAACGGCGTAAAACACCAAACAATCAAATGTTTATATGAAAACATGTTGAAAACGGCTTAAAACACCAAACAATCAAATGTTTATATGAAAACGGCGTTAAACACCAAACAATCAAATTTTTATATGAAAACATGTTGAAAACGGCGTAAAACACCAAACAATCAAATGTTTATATGAAAACATGTTGAAAACGGCTTAAAACACCAAACAATCAAATGTGTATATGAAAACATGTTGAAAACGGCGTAAAACACCAAACAATCAAATGTTTATATGAAAACATGTTGAAAACGGCTTAAAACACCAAACAATCAAATGTGTATATGAAAACATGTTGAAAACGGCGTAAAACACCAAACAATCAAATGTTTATGTGAAAACATGTTGAAAACGGCGTAAAACACCAAACAATCAAATGTTTATAGATTTCATACTTTATGTAAGTCTCATCCATGTACAATCATATATATTAACATATATTGTTAAAATAATATTACAAATAAAAAGCACATAGCCTTTCATGAAATGAAATACAAGAGATTGTCATACGTATAGTATGTAAAACATCAATATCTGACACATATCACAAGCATATATATATATGGTACAATAAAGACTCAGATGCTAATATATATGAAAACATGCATATAACAAAATAGCTTAATGAAACTGCAGAACACCCGTCCCCACCATGTCACTGTCACGGTAAAAGAACACCCGTCCCCACCATGTCACTGTCACGGTAACAGAACACCCGCCCCCACCGTGTCACTGTCACGGTAACAGAACACCCGTCCCCACCGTGTCACAGTCACGGTAACAGAACACCAGTCCCCACCATGTCACGGTAACAGAACACCCGTCCCCACCATGTCACTGTCACGGTTACAGGACACCCGTCCCCACCATGTCACAGTCACGGTAACAGAACACTCGTCCCCACCATGTCACTGTCACGGTAACAGAACACCCGTCCCCACCATGTCACTGTCACGGTAACAGAACACCCGTCCCCACCATGTCACAGTCACGGTAACAGAAAACTCGTCCCCACCATGTCACTGTCACGGTAAAAGAACACGCGTCTCCACCACGTCACTGTCACGGTAACAGAACACCCGTCCCCACCATGTCACTGTCACGGTTACAGGACACCCGTCCCCACCATGTCACAGTCACGGTAACAGAACACTCGTCCCCACCATGTCAATGTCACGGTAACAGAACACCTCTCCCCACCATGTCACTGTCACGGTAACAGAACACCCGTCCCCACCATGTCACTGTCACGGTAACAGAACACTCGTCCCCACCATGTCACTGTCACGGTAACAGAACACCCGTCCCCACCATGTCACAGTCACGGTAACAGAACACTCGTCCCCACCATGTCACTGTCACGGTAACAGAACACCTCTCCCCACCATGTCACTATCACGGTAACAGAACACCCGTCCCCACCATGTCACTGTCACGGTAACAGAACACCCGTCCCCACCATGTCACAGTCACGGTAACAGAGCACTCGTCCCCACCATGTCACTGTCACGGTAAAAGAACACGCGTCTCCACCACGTCACTGTCACGGTAACATAACACCCGTCCCCACCATGTCACTCTCACGGTAACAGAACACCCGTCCCCACCATGTCACTGTCACGGTAACAGAACACCCGTCCCTACCATGTCACTGTCATGGTAACAGAACACCCGTCCCCACCATGTCACTGTCACGGTAACAGAACACCCGTCCCCACCATGTGACTGTCACGGTAACAGAACACCCGTCCCCACCATGTCACTGTCACGGTAACAGAACACTCGTCCCCACCATGTCACTGTCACGGTAACAGAACACCCGTCCCCACCATGTCACTGTCACGGTTACAGGACACCCGTCCCCACCATGTCACAGTCACGGTAACAGAACACTCGTCCCCACCATGTCACTGTCACGGTAACAGAACACCTCTCCCCACCATGTCACTGTCACGGTAACAGAACACCCGTCCCCACCATGTCACTGTCACGGTAACAGAACACTCGTCCCCACCATGTCACTGTCACGGTAACAGAACACCCGTCCCCACCATGTCACAGTCACGGTAACAGAACACTCGTCCCCACCATGTCACTGTCACGGTAACATAACACCTCTCCCCACCATGTCACTATCACGGTAACAGAACACCCGTCCCCCCCATGTCACTGTCACGGTAACAGAACACCCGTCCCCACCATGTCACAGTCACGGTAACAGAACACTCGTCCCCACCATGTCACTGTCACGGTAAAAGAACACGCGTCTCCACCACGTCACTGTCACGGTAACAGAACACCCGTCCCCACCATGTCACTGTCACGGTTACAGGACACCCGTCCCCACCATGTCACAGTCACGGTAACAGAACACTCGTCCCCACCATGTCAATGTCACGGTAACAGAACACCCCTCCCCACCATGTCACTGTCACGGTAACAGAACACCCGTCCCCACCATGTCACTGTCACGGTAACAGAACACTCGTCCCCACCATGTCACTGTCACGGTAACAGAACACCCGTCCCCACCATGTCACAGTCACGGTAACAGAACACTCGTCCCCACCATGTCACTGTCACGGTAACAGAACACCTCTCCCCACCATGTCACTATCACGGTAACAGAACACCCGTCCCCACCATGTCACTGTCACGGTAACAGAACACCTCTCCCCACCATGTCACTATCACGGTAACAGAACACCCGTCCCCACCATGTCACTGTCACGGTAACAGAACACCCGTCCCCACCATGTCACAGTCACGGTAACAGAGCACTCGTCCCCACCATGTCACTGTCACGGTAAAAGAACACGCGTCTCCACCACGTCACTGTCACGGTAACATAACACCCGTCCCCACCATGTCACTGTCACGGTAACAGAACACCCGTCCCCACCATGTCACTGTCACGGTAACAGAACACCCGTCCCTACCATGTCACTGTCATGGTAACAGAACACCCGTCCCCACCATGTCACTGTCACGGTAACAGAACACCCGTCCCCACCATGTGACTGTCACGGTAACAGAACACCCGTCCCCACCATGTCACTGTCACGGTAACAGAACACTCGTCCCCACCATGTCACTGTCACGGTAACAGAACACCCGTCCCCACCATGTCACAGTCACGGTAACAGAACACTCGTCCCCACCATGTCACTGTCACGGTAACAGAACACTCGTCCCCACCATGTCACTGTCACGGTAACAGAACACCTCTCCCCACCATGTCACTATCACGGTAACAGAACACCCGTCCCCACCATGTCACTGTCACGGTAACAGAACACCCGTCCCCACCATGTCACAGTCACGGTAACAGAACACTCGTCCCCACCATGTCACTGTCACGGTAAAAGAACACGCGTCTCCACCACGTCACTGTCACGGTAACAGAACACCCGTCCCCACCATGTCACTGTCACGGTTACAGGACACCCGTCCCCACCATGTCACAGTCACGGTAACAGAACACTCGTCCCCACCATGTCAATGTCGAGGTAACAGAACACCTCTCCCCACCATGTCACTGTCACGGTAACAGAACACCCGTCCCCACCATGTCACTGTCACGGTAACAGAACACTCGTCCCCACCATGTCACTGTCACGGTAACAGAACACCCGTCCCCACCATGTCACAGTCACGGTAACAGAACACTCGTCCCCACCATGTCACTGTCACGGTAACAGAACACCTCTCCCCACCATGTCACTATCACGGTAACAGAACACCCGTCCCCACCATGTCACTGTCACGGTAACAGAACACCCGTCCCCACCATGTCACAGTCACGGTAACAGAGCACTCGTCCCCACCATGTCACTGTCACGGTAAAAGAACACGCGTCTCCACCACGTCACTGTCACGGTAACAGAACACCCGTCCCTACCATGTCACTGTCACGGTAACAGAACACCCGTCCCCACCATGTCACTGTCACGGTAACAGAACACTCGTCCCCACCATGTCACTGTCACGGTAACAGAACACCCGTCCCCACCATGTCACAGTCACGGTAACAGAACACTCGTCCCCACCATGTCACTGTCACGGTAACAGAACACCTCTCCCCACCATGTCACTATCACGGTAACAGAACACCCGTCCCCACCATGTCACTCTCACGGTAACAGAACACCCGTCCCCACCATGTCACTGTCACGGTAACAGAACACCCGTCCCTACCATGTCACTGTCATGGTAACAGAACACCCGTCCCCACCATGTCACTGTCACGGTAACAGAACACCCGTCCCCACCATGTGACTGTCACGGTAACAGAACACCCGTCCCCACCATGTCACTGTCACGGTAACAGAACACTCGTCCCCACCATGTCACTGTCACGGTAACAGAACACCCGTCCCCACCATGTCACTGTCACGGTTACAGGACACCCGTCCCCACCATGTCACAGTCACGGTAACAGAACACTCGTCCCCACCATGTCACTGTCACGGTAACAGAACACCTCTCCCCACCATGTCACTGTCACGGTAACAGAACACCCGTCCCCACCATGTCACTGTCACGGTAACAGAACACTCGTCCCCACCATGTCACTGTCACGGTAACAGAACACCCGTCCCCACCATGTCACAGTCACGGTAACAGAACACTCGTCCCCACCATGTCACTGTCACGGTAACATAACACCTCTCCCCACCATGTCACTATCACGGTAACAGAACACCCGTCCCCCCCATGTCACTGTCACGGTAACAGAACACCCGTCCCCACCATGTCACAGTCACGGTAACAGAACACTCGTCCCCACCATGTCACTGTCACGGTAAAAGAACACGCGTCTCCACCACGTCACTGTCACGGTAACAGAACACCCGTCCCCACCATGTCACTGTCACGGTTACAGGACACCCGTCCCCACCATGTCACAGTCACGGTAACAGAACACTCGTCCCCACCATGTCAATGTCACGGTAACAGAACACCCCTCCCCACCATGTCACTGTCACGGTAACAGAACACCCGTCCCCACCATGTCACTGTCACGGTAACAGAACACTCGTCCCCACCATGTCACTGTCACGGTAACAGAACACCCGTCCCCACCATGTCACAGTCACGGTAACAGAACACTCGTCCCCACCATGTCACTGTCACGGTAACAGAACACCTCTCCCCACCATGTCACTATCACGGTAACAGAACACCCGTCCCCACCATGTCACTGTCACGGTAACAGAACACCCGTCCCCACCATGTCACAGTCACGGTAACAGAGCACTCGTCCCCACCATGTCACTGTCACGGTAAAAGAACACGCGTCTCCACCACGTCACTGTCACGGTAACATAACACCCGTCCCCACCATGTCACTGTCACGGTAACAGAACACCCGTCCCCACCATGTCACTGTCACGGTAACAGAACACCCGTCCCTACCATGTCACTGTCATGGTAACAGAACACCCGTCCCCACCATGTCACTGTCACGGTAACAGAACACCCGTCCCCACCATGTGACTGTCACGGTAACAGAACACCCGTCCCCACCATGTCACTGTCACGGTAACAGAACACTCGTCCCCACCATGTCACTGTCACGGTAACAGAACACCCGTCCCCACCATGTCACAGTCACGGTAACAGAACACTCGTCCCCACCATGTCACTGTCACGGTAACAGAACACTCGTCCCCACCATGTCACTGTCACGGTTACAGGACACCCGTCCCCACCATGTCACAGTCACGGTAACAGAACACTCGTCCCCACCATGTCAATGTCGAGGTAACAGAACACCTCTCCCCACCATGTCACTGTCACGGTAACAGAACACCCGTCCCCACCATGTCACTGTCACGGTAACAGAACACTCGTCCCCACCATGTCACTGTCACGGTAACAGAACACCCGTCCCCACCATGTCACAGTCACGGTAACAGAACACTCGTCCCCACCATGTCACTGTCACGGTAACAGAACACCTCTCCCCACCATGTCACTATCACGGTAACAGAACACCCGTCCCCACCATGTCACTGTCACGGTAACAGAACACCCGTCCCCACCATGTCACAGTCACGGTAACAGAGCACTCGTCCCCACCATGTCACTGTCACGGTAAAAGAACACGCGTCTCCACCACGTCACTGTCACGGTAACAGAACACCCGTCCCTACCATGTCACTGTCACGGTAACAGAACACCCGTCCCCACCATGTCACTGTCACGGTAACAGAACACCCGTCCCCACCATGTCACTGTCACGGTAACAGAACACCCGTCCCTACCATGTCACTGTCATGGTAACAGAACACCCGTCCCCACCATGTCACTGTCACGGTAACAGAACACCCGTCCCCACCATGTGACTGTCACGGTAACAGAACACCCGTCCCCACCATGTCACAGTTACGGTAACAGAACACCTCTCCCCACCATGTCAATGTCACGGTAACAGAACACCTCTCCCCACTATGTCACTGTCACGGTAACATAACACCCGTCCCCACCATGTCACTGTCACGGTAACAGAACACCCGTCCCCACCATGTCACAGTCACGGTAACAGAGCACTCGTCCTCACCATGTCACTGTCACGGTAAAAGAACACGCGTCTCCACCACGTCACTGTCACGGTAACAGAACACCCGTCCCTACCATGTCACTGTCACGGTAACAGAACACCCGTCCCCACCATGTCACTGTCACGGTAACAGAACACCCGTCCCCACCATGTCACTGTCACGGTAACAGAACACCCGTCCCTACCATGTCACTGTCATGGTAACAGAACACCCGTCCACACCATGTCACTGTCACGGTAACAGAACACCCGTCCCCACCATGTGACTGTCACGGTAACAGAACACCCGTCCCCACCATGTCACAGTTACGGTAACAGAACACCTCTCCCCACCATGTCAATGTCACGGTAACAGAACACCTCTCCCCACTATGTCACTGTCACGGTAACAGAACACCTCTCCCCACCATGTCACAGTCACGGTAACAGAACACCCGTCCCCACCATGTCACTGTCACGGTAACAGAACACCTCTCCCAACCATGTCACTGTCACGGTAACAGAACACCTCTCCCCACCATGTCACTGTCACGGTAACATAACACCCGTCCCCACCATGTCACTGTCACGGTAACAGAACACCCGTCCCCACCATGTCACTGTCACGGTAACATAACACCCGTCCCCACCATGTCACTGTCACGGTAACAGAACACCTCTCCCCACCATGTCACTGTCACGGTAACATAACACCCGTCCCCACCATGTCACTGTCACGGTAACAGAACACCTCTCCCCACTATGTCACTGTCACGGTAACAGAACACCTCTCCCCACCATGTCACAGTCACGGTAACAGAACACCCGTCCCCACCATGTCACTGTCAGGGTAACAGAACACCTCTCCCCACCATGTCACTGTCACGGTAACAGAACACCTCTCCCCACCATGTCACTGTCACGGTAACATAGCACCCGTCCCCACCATGTCACTGTCACGGTAACAGAACACCCGTCCCCACCATGTCACTGTCACGGTAACAGAACACCTCTCCCCACCATGTCACTGTCACGGTAACATAACACCCGTCCCCACCATGTCACTGTCACGATAACATAACACCCGTCCCCACCATGTCACTGTCACGTTAACAGAACACCTCTCCCCACCATGTCACAGTCACGGTAACAGAACACCCGTCCCCACCATGTCACTGTCACGGTAACAGAACAACCGTCCCTACCATGTCACTGTCACGGTAACAGAACACCTCTCCCCACCATGTCACTGTCACGGTAACAGAACACCTCTCCCCACCATGTCACTGTCACGGTAACAGAACACCCGTCCCCACCATGTCACTGTCACGGTAAAAGAACAAAATACAGTCGAACTTTACTTAACCCTTTCCCTCATATAGACGCTTTCTGACGCCTCTGCATCAGACGGCTTTTTGAAAACATAGTGACAAAAGAAGAAATTGCTCAAAACGAGCAATTTCTCCTTTTGACACAATGTTTTCCACTTTTAGTCATAGGTTATTCATTCAATTAAATAGATTTTCTATTTGTTGACAAAATATGTTCAAATTCGAACTTTACTAAAGTAGCCACTCAGCGGAAGTTTAAGATATGGATGCTGAAGAAATGCGACTGCTTAATACAGTTAAAATAATTAAGTCAATACTATTCGGTACAAACTTCGACTGGCTGCTTAATAGAGGTGACCGCTAAAACACTTCTGTCTGCATATACAAATCAGCCATTCTACGCGAAAACCAACACTATGGACTCTGCGTAATGTATCGACCAAGATCAGCCTGCGCAGTCCGCGCCGGATAATCCGGGCCGACACATTCCGTCTCAAGGGGATAAACGTATAGATCAACGATTCCTGAAAAAACACAGGAGGTGAAAAGGTGACTGTCCTGGTTAGTCTGCGCGACTTGCTTAGGCTGATCCGGGTCGATACTTTACGCCGAGTCCACACTGTTGGTTTTCTTGTGGAAGGGCTCATTTGTACACAGTGAGTAATTGCACAGTTCGAACGGTAGTTTCCGGAGTATAATTTTAATGTTATTTACATAAATAGCTCGACAATTTTTGAAATCGATTTGCTTTATCCATATATATATATATATATATATATATATATATATATATATTTATATATCAAAGTTTCTCTCACAATTGTTAAGCAAATCTTTACTTCTCATGTTTATACTATATATATATGTCACATCTAATTTGAATATTTGTATTAAGTCCAGAAGCATATGTAATGCTTATTGACCATATTTTTTTTTGCATTGAATTGAATTGATTCGCCTTAATTAATACAAATTAAATATACTTTGTTATTAACCGAATTAAGGACAGAAACATCTAACTGAAAACCGCGATGTCTTAATCAAAGGTATTTGATACACACCCCCAATAAATAACGGCTTCTGACTGGCGGTCTGCTTTTTTCAATACCTGTCTGCGTATTTCCTCTATATTCCATTTGTCTGCGTCTTCCGTCTGCGTTTTAATCTATCCTGCAGACTGGTACCCAACCTATGATATAATATACGCTGTTTTAAATATATAACGATAGAGTACCAGACCACCTTGGGAAATTCCCTCAAATATTTATGACGCATATTCGCAACGGTAAGACTTAAAATTAAATTATTACTCTTTTGATTTATGATTAGATACCATAATGTATCTTAGTATTTAAACAAAGTGTTGTTTATCATTTTCAATAAATCTCAGATCTGAATATAAATTAGTATTGTACTGAAATCGAATTGAAAAATTATTTGAAAACGAAAGAAGGGAAAAAAAAGTCATTTATCGCATTGTGTGTTGAAAAAATAGATTAGATACATACGAAATATTATTCCCCCAGACTACTATAACCTATCAGATTTAACATGCTCTTATCAAATTGGCCCTTAACCCTTTCCCTCATACAGCAAATTAGTCCAGGTTTCTGTACAAGGAATGCGATTTTTTATTTTGACTGTTCGCATGCCCCTCTCTGTCTCTCTGTCTGTCTGTTTCTCTGTCTATCTCTGTCTCTGTATCTCTCCCTCTCTATATGTCTGTCTGTCTGTATGTCTGTCTGTCTCTCCTCTGTCTCTCTCTCCCTGTCTCTCTGTATATCTCTCTCTATATATATGTCTCTCTGTCTCTTTCTGCCTCTCTCTCTATCTCTGTCTGTCTCTCTACGTCTGTCTGTCTCTGTCTGACTCTCTCTGTCTCTGTATGTATGTCTCTCTCTCTCCCTCTCTCTCTCTCTCTCTCTCTCTCTCTCTCTCTCTCTCTCTCTCTCTCTCTGTCTCCGTATGTCTGTCTGTCTGTCTCTGTCTCTGTCTGACTCTCTTTGTCTCTCTCTGCCTGTATGTCTGACTCTGTCTGTCTCTCTCCTATCTGTCTCTCTACGTCTGTCTGTCTCTGTCTGACTCTCTCTGTCTCTGTATGTATGTCTCTCTCTCTCTCTCTCTCTCTCTCTCTCTCTCTCTCTCTCTCTCTCTCTCTCTCTCTCTCCTCTCTCTCTCTCTCTCTCTCTCTCTCTGTCTGTCTCCGTATGTCTGTCTGTCTGTCTCTGTCTCTGTCTGACTCTCTTTGTCTCTCTCTGCCTGTATGTCTGACTCTGTCTGTCTGTCTGTCTGTCTGTCTGTCTCGTGTAATGTTTATATTATGTATTGTGCTATTCTTAGGATACACAGGAAGTTGTATTATTATGCCATGCGGTTTTAGTTTATTGAATAAAACATCATTCACACGAGCTGTGTATATTTTATTTAACCTAAAGACATAAAATCTGGCGACGAGGATTTAAAATGGCAATGCAGTTACCTTCTTTTCCGGTTTTCAAAGTCCACCAAAATGAACAATCGGCGGGAACAAGGTGGAAAAAGTGGATCGTCAAATTTGAGATCATGATTTGTGCACTTGACATTGATAGTGACCTGAGAAAAAAGGCACTGTTGCTACACTACGTTGGCGATGAAACATACGATATATTCGACAGTTTCTCTGATGAGAAAAAGGGTACAGGCGCAACCTTAACCGTCGGGGAAAATCAGGTATCTAACGAATACTCTGTTCTGAAACAATCTCTCACCAACTATTTTACACCGAAGAAAAACACAACATACGAAGTGTTCAAGTTCAGACAGGCAAATCAAAATACTGGTGAACCGGTTGATGGATATTACACAAGACTAAGAACTTTAGCCAGTACATGTGATTTTCATGATGCTGATAGAGAGATTTTATCTCAGATTGTACAAGGATGTACATCATCCAGGATTAGACGGCGGGCTCTGAGAGACAATTACACGCTAGATAAGGTACTTGATGAAGCCAGAGCCTTAGAACTATCCGAATCAAGGGCATCAGTAATCGAAAGTGGTACCAGCCATGTGAATGCAGCGTTTAAGGGGAAGCCAGACGTGGACGCTATCAACGCAAGACCAAATCAACCGTATAGCCAGTCGAGGGGGAGAGGACGTGCCTCAACGCGTGGTGCTAGACAACGATCACAAAATGAACACAAACAATGCAGAAACTGTGGTGGGGACTTTTCCCATAAAATATGTCCTGCTTATGGGAAAGAGTGTAGATATTGCAAAAAGAAAAATCATTTTGCAACAGTTTGTAGAAAGAAACAATACCCTAAGCAGGTTAACTTTGCGCAAGTTGATGCTGAAAGTAGTAAGAAAACTGACACTAAATATGACAGTTCTAGTGAAGAATCTGTATTTAATGTTTATCAACACAATTCAAATGTTCCTTCAGTTTGTGCTAAAGTACTAAATAGTAACATTGATTTTCTTATTGACACAGGGGCAAGTGTGAACATTATCAGTGAAACGGTTTTTGAGCAAATGTCAAGTAGACCGAAACTTCGAAATCCATCCCCATTCATATATGCATATGGTTCTGCAGATCCTTTAAAAGTTAAGGGTTACTTTCATTCTCAGGTTAGGTACAAAAGCAATGAAATAGGTGCAAATTTTTATGTAGTTGAAAGTACAAATAGTAAGTATTCTCGCTGTCTTTTAGGGGCTACAACTGCACAGGCTTTACACATGGTCCACTTTGCATTTACCACTCTTTCTGGTTCTATTCCAGAGCAGTTTCCATCCCTGTTTGACGGTAAGATGGGCAAAATAAAGGGCGTTAAGGTGAAATTGCATATAGACCAAAATGTCTCGCCCATTTCACAGCGCCATAGGCGTATTCCCTTCCATGTTAGGAAAAATGTCGAGACAGAGATCAAACGTCTCGAAGACCTTGATGTTATAGAACCTATTAGTGGCCCTACACCCTGGGTCAGTCCAGTTGTGGTTGTTCCCAAGAAAACCTCTGGGGTAAGAGTCTGTATTGATATGAGGATGGCAAACAAGGCCATAAGTAGGGAAAAACACCCTATGCCTACTGCTGATGAGCTTATGGCAGATCTGAACTCTTCCACAGTTTTCAGTAAACTTGACTTGTCTAATGCATACCATCAGCTTGAACTTGATGAAGCAAGTCGGTACATTACCACTTTCAGCACTCATGTAGGTCTCAGACGGTACAAGCGGCTGTTATTTGGGGTTAATGCTGCATCAGAAATCTTTCAAAAAGTTATAGCTGATTTGTTAGCAGACATTCAAGGTGCAAGAAATCTGTCTGATGACATCATCATTCATGGCAAAGATCAATCTGATCATGATCGTGCTCTTAGAATGACATTAGAGAGGCTTAGTAGCATGGGTGCTAAGCTAAACAAAGACAAATGTGTCTTCTCTGCAAACAAAATCACCTTCTTTGGTCACGTTTTCAGTAATCTGGGTGTGTCAGCTGATCCAGAGAAGATCAAGGCTATTGTCGGGAAAGCTGCTCCAAAAACCCATGCTGAAGTAAGGTCATTTCTTGGTATGACTCAGTATGTTTCCAGATACATACCCCAATATGCTACCCTTACAGAACCTCTCCGTCGTCTGACTCGGAAAGACGCTCCCTGGTCTTGGTCTCAAAATGAACAAACCTCTTTTGAAAATCTAAAAACAGCTCTGTCCAGTGCACAAGTGATGGTATATTTTGATCCGAATAAATCAACTGAGGTCATAGTAGATGCGTCCCCAGTTGGCATTGCAGCCATTCTATCTCAGGAGGGT
>JASEVX010000240.1:228181-271326 GCA_031761405.1 Serripes groenlandicus
GTAGGTTATGGATTGTTGGGATGTGTGAGGTTGTAGGGAGTGTAGATGTAAGTGATTATTATTATTAGGTGTGTGTTTTGTGTGAGGTAGGTGGTGAGATTGGGGTGGAGGTTTGGGTGTTGTTTTAGGTATAGTTTGTGTATGGGAGTGGTTGTTGAGGTTGGTTGGGGGTGATTATATTGGATTTGGGGAAGTGATGGGGGGAGTTTGGTAGTTTGTGTTATGGGTGGGGAGTGTGGTATATGATTGGGGTTATGGTGATGGTTTAGGGGGGGGTGATTTGGGATTGTTAAGTTTAGGAGTTTGAATGAAAATGGATGTGTGATGTGGGGGAGGAGTGTGAAGGGTTTTGGTTGGGTAGGGATGGAGATGGTGGTATTTTATTGGTTTGTGGATTTGGGGGTGGTGGGTTTGGTATTTGTGGTTGGTGGAGAGAGGGAGGGGTGGAGTATTAGGATATGAGGGTATATGGAATAGGGGATGGGTAATAGAGGGGAGGGGGAGTGGAATTGATGGGGAATGAAAGGGGGGTAGGTTTGGATTTTGTTTGAGGGTTGGGTTTGGATGTGTTAATTTTGGAGAGAAATGGGATATGAGAATGTGAGGTGGAAAGGAATGGGGTTTTTTGGAGTGTATGTGTGATTTAGAGAGTTGTAAGGTGGGGTGTTTAAGTGGTGGAAAGTATAAAGGGATGAATGGGGGGGGGGGAAATTTTTTAAGAGGGTTTGAGGGTGGTGTGTGTTGGATTTATTGAATGTTGGTTTGTGTTTTTATAAAGTGAAGTAGGAGGTGGTGAGGTGGATTGAGGTTAGAGGAATATGGGGGATGTTTAGGGTAGGGGAGTTGGATGTAATGATGAGGGTTAGGGTGTTGATTGAGGTATGGTAATAGGGATGATAGATGGTGAGATTAGGTATTGAGAGGGGTGGGGGGGTTGGAGGATGATTTTGAGGGATTTTTGGGTGTGAGGTGGGGGGTGATTATGGATTGGATTGTTTGAGGGAGGTGTATGATGATGGATGGATTTGTGATTGAGGTGATGTGAGGAGAGGTTTGTATGTTGTAGTGGTGTATGGGAGTTAGTTTATTTTATTTGGGGAGGAGAGATTTATTTTGGAGGGGGATAGGGGATGTGAGGGGGTTAGGGGATTAGTTGTCCAAAAACCCATGCTGAAGTAAGGTCATTTCTTGGTATGACTCGGTATGTTTCCAGATACATACCCCAATATGCTACCCTTACAGAACCTCTCCGTCGTCTGACTCGGAAAGACGCTCCCTGGTCTTGGTCTCAAAATGAACAAACCTCTTTTGAAAATCTAAAAACAGCTCTGTCCAGTGCACAAGTGATGGTATATTTTGATCCGAATAAATCAACTGAGGTCATAGTAGATGCGTCCCCAGTTGGCATTGCAGCCATTCTATCTCAGGAGGGTAAAGTTGTCTGTTATGCTAGTCGAGCTCTAACAGACGTCGAACAGCGATACTCTCAAACAGACCGAGAGATGTTAGCTGTTGTGTATGGAGTTGAACATTTCCACTTGTATCTATTTGCCTCTGAGTTTAAAGCAGTTACTGATCACAAACCCCTACTTGGTATTGTTAATAGCCAGAAACCTGCTTCCATACGCATGGAACGTTGGCGTCTTCGTCTCATGCCGTATCAGTTCACTCTAGAATATAGGCCAGGTAAGGATGATCTTAACCCAGCAGACTACATGAGCAGACACCCTTACGAACAGCCTAAGAGAGACAATGCTGCTGAAGCATTTGTTGCTTTCATAAGTCAGCATGCCGTCCCAAAGGCAATGTCTTTTGATGAGGTTCAAAAAGCAACTGTAGCAGATCACACTCTTCAAAAGGTGATGATCGCTGTTCAGACAGGCAGATGGTGGGATGATCCTGATCTGTCGCTTTATTCTCGTTTCAAGGATGAGTTTGCAGTCTATAATGGTGTTGTACTCAGAGATTTTAGGTTGGTCATTCCCTTTTCTTTGCATAAAAGAGTCATTGACATTGCTCACCATACTCATCAAGGTATTGTCAAGACTAAACAGCTTATAAGGGAAAAGGTGTGGTTTCCTGGTATTGACAAAATGGTTGAGGAAACTGTCAAAGCATGCATTCCATGCCAAGCATCTTATCCTGGATCCACAAAGCGTGAACCAGTTTGCCCGACCCAATTGCCCCTTGAACCTTGGTCTGAGATTGCCATAGATTTTGCTGGACCGTTTCCATCCGGTCAATATGCTTTAGTGGTACTTGATGAACATAGTCGGTTTCCAGAGGTCGAAATTGTTTCTTCTACCTCTGCAAAGGTTGTTTGTCCCAAACTTAGTTCGATCTTTGCTCGACAAGGATTCCCGACTGTTGTGAAAACAGATAATGGGCCCCCTTTCCAAGGACATGAGTTTTCAGACTTTGCCAAAGTATTTGGTTTTACGCACAGAAGGATTACTCCTTTATGGCCAGAAGCTAATGGTGGTGTTGAAAGATTCATGGGCACACTCAACAAGTTTGTCCGAGCTTCTGTCGCAGGAAATCGTGACTAGAGGGCTGAGCTTGATAGTTTCCTCATGCACTATCGAGCCACTCCACATAGCTCCACTCAGGTGTCTCCATTTGAAGCTCTTACTGGCAGAAAAATGAGCATAGGGATTCCTCACATTCCCAAGACGGAGTCAATCCCTGTCTCAGCTCGCATGCGTCAGACTGATGCATCAAGTAAAAGCAAAATGAAAGAGTATGCTGATAAAAAGAGGCATGTTTTGCCATCCTCTCTTTCCCCAGGTTCTCATGCTCTGCTTAAGCAACGTAAGGTGAACAAGCTTACTCCACCTTACAACCCTGACCCTTACACAGTTGTACAAAAACATGGTAGTATTGGTCACAGCTGAGCGCAATGGTCATTGCGTTACCCGCAATTCTTCCTTTTTCAGGCCGGTTAATGTTGAACCATCGTTTGAAGCTGAGGAAAATACTGAATCAGACTGCAAGGGAGATATAGATAATCCAGTAGTAAATGGGTCTAGTCCTCAGCATTCACCTGTTTCTAGAGATGGTCCTTCAGTGGTGCATGAGCCTAGTCCTACCTCAAAACCCATTCACACTTCTAGTTCGAGCCCCGCAATTGTAGCTCCTAGAAGAAACCCAAGTCGCAATGCCAGTGTGCCTCAGAGATACAAAGATTTTGTTGTTAACTGAGACATTCTGACAATCTGGTTTACTTGTTTATTTCATTTTGAGATTTATAGTATATTTCAATCTAGTCATTAATGCTACACCTAGTCATGCATATCTAGTCTATTGTAAATGTCCAAAGTTTTTGAGTTTAAAGGGCTATATGACATTTGTTTAAGTACTGTTTGACACTTGTTTAAATACTGTTAACATTTGTTAGTGGTTCAAAAGGAATAGTTGATTATTAGCAATTTGATCTTTCATTTTTCTCTTCAATATTTTTCTCAGTATTATAAAGCTTAATTACTTATAGATACATTTTGACACCAGATTCCAATTCATCTTATAGGATCATTACTTCTTTAAAAGCTTGTAAAGTTTTGTTCAAGGTTGGGAGGAATGTAATGTTTATATTATGTATTGTGCTATTCTTACGATACACAGGAAGTTGTATTATTATGCCATGCGGTTTTAGTTTATTGAATAAAACATCATTCACACGAGCTGTGTATATTTTATTTAACCTAAAGACATAAAATCTCGCTCTCTCTCTCTGTCTCTGTCTGTCTGTCTGTCTATCTGTATGTCTCTCTCTCCCCCTCTCTCTCTCTCTCTCTGTAATTGTCCCTCTCTCTATCTGTCTGTCTCTCTGTCTCTATGTCTGTCTGTCTGACTCTCTCTATATATGTCTCTCTCTCTCTCTCTCTCTCTCTATGTCTGTATCTCTGTCTGTCTGTCTCTGTATCTCTCCCTCTCTATCCCTGTCTCTCTCTCTCTCTGTCTGTCAGTCTCCCCTCTCTCCCTCTGTCTGTCAGTCTCCCCTCTCTCCCTCTCTCTCTCTCTCTCTCTCTCTCTCTCTCTCTCTCTCTCTCTCTCTCTCTCTGTCTGACTCTCTTTGTCTCTCTCTGCCTGTATGTCTGACTCTGTCTCTCTCTCTCTCTCTCCCTGTCTCTCTCTCTCTGTCTCTCTCTCTGTCTGACTGTCTGTCTGTATGTCTGTCTGTCTCTCTATCTCTGTCTCTCTCTCTGTCTCTGTCTCTCTCTTTGTGTCTCTCTCACTCTGTAATTGTCCCTCTCTCTATCTGTCTGTCTCTATGTCTGTCTGTCTGACTCTCTTTGTCTGTCTCTGTATAAGTCTCGCTCTCTCTCTCTCTATCTCTCTCTCTTTCTGTCTCTATATATGTCGCTCTCTCTCTCTCTCTCTCTCTCTCTCTCTCTCTCTCTCTCTCTCTCTCTCTCTCTCTCTCTGTCTCTCTCTATCTATCTCTCTCTATCTGTATGTCTGTCTCTCTCTCTCTATATATATATCTCTGTGTAATGTCCCCTCTCTCTATCTGTCTGTCTCTCTGTCTCTATATCTGTCTGACTCTCTCTGTCTGTCTCGCTTTCTGTCTCTGTATACGTTTGTCTGTCTCTCTCTCCTGTCTCTTCTCTCTCTCTCTCGCTCTCTCTCTCTCTCTCTCTGTCTCTATCTGTCTGTCTGTCTGTCTGCCTCTCTCTGTAATTGTCCCTCTCTCTATCTGTCTGTCTCTATGTCTGTCCTGTCCTGACTCTCTGTCTGTCTCTATATATGTCTCTCTCTCTCTCTCTCTCTCTCTCTCTCCTCTCTCTGTCTCTCTGTCTGTCTCTCTGTCTCTATATCTGTCCGACTCTCTCTGTCTCTCTCTCTCTCTCTCTATATATAATATATATCTGTCTGTCTCGCTTTCTGTCTCTCTTTCTTGTCTCTGTATTACGTTGTCTGTCTCTCTCTCTCCCTGTCTCTCTCTCTTTCTGTCTCTGTCTCTCTCTCTCTCGTCTCTCTCTTCTCTCTCGTCTCTCTCTCTCTCATCTGTAATTGTCCCTCTCTCTATCTGTCTCTATGTCTGTCTGTCTGAATCTCTCTGTCTGTCTGTTTGTCCTGTCTCTCTCTCTTTCTCTCTGTGTAATTGTCCCTCTGTCTATCTGTCTGTCTCTATATCTGTCTCTGTGGTCTGTCTGTCTGTCTGTCTGTGTATGGTGTGTCTGTATGTCTGTCTGTCTGTTTGTCTGTCTGTCTGTCTGTCTGTCTGTGTCTCTCTCTCTCTCTCTGTCTATCTCTCTCTCTATATATATATATCTCTCTCTCTTTCTGTCTTCGTTATACGTTTGTCTGTCTCTCTCTATTCTGTCCTTGTCTCGCTCTCTCTGTTATTGTCCTCTCTCTATCTGTCTGTCTCTGATGTCTGTCTGTCTGTCTGACTCTCTCTGTCCGTCTCTATACTATGTCTCTCTCTCTCCGTCTCGATCTGTCTCGCTGTCTGTCTCTCTTTCTGTATGTCTTCTTTCTGTCTCTCTCCTGCTCTGTCTCTCTACTGTCTCTGTCTATCTATGTATATATTATATCTCTCTCTCTGTCTGTCTCCCTATGTCTGTATCTCTCTCTCTCTATCTCTCTCTTTGTCCGTCTCACTCTCCTGTCTCTCTCTGCCTGTATGTCTGACTCTCTCTGTCTCTCTATATGTCTGCCTGTCTCTCTCTATGTCAATGTCTGTCTCTATATCTGTCTCTCTCCTCTCTCTCTCTCTCTCTCTCTCTCTCTCTCTCTCTCTCTCTCTCCTCTGTATCTGTCTCTGAATGTCTCTCTATATGTCTCTCTCTCTTTCTGTATCGCTCTCTGTTCTCTCTTGCTGTATGTCTGTCTGTCTGTCTCTCTGTCTGAGTCTATGTCTATTCTCTGCCCCTCCTCTCTCTCTCTCTCTCTCCCCCTCTCTCTGGGTCTCTATTTCTGTCTGTGTCTGTCTATCTATGTCCTGTCTCTCTATGTCCCTCTCTCTCTGTCTCTCTCTGCATGTATGTCTGTCTCTGTATGTCTGTCTCTGTAGGCTGTCTATGTATGTCTGTCTCTGTATGTTCTCTCTCACTCTCTTTCTCTCTCTCTCTCTCTTTATCTCTCTCTCTCTCTATGCCTGTCTCTTTCTCTATGTCCCTCTCTCTCTGTCTCTTTCTACCTCTCTCTCTCTCTCTGTATGTGTCTGTCTCTGTATAATGTCTGTCTCTCTTTATCTCTCTCTATATATGTCTGTCCTATTCTCTAGTCCCTCTCTGTCTCTCTATGTATGTCTCTCTGTCTGTCTCTTCTCTTTCTATCTCCTGCTCTCTCTCTCTCTCTCTCTCTTCTTCTCTCTCTCTCTCTCTCACTCTTCTCTCTCTCTCTCTTCTTCTCTCTCTCTTTATCTATGTCTGTCTCTCTGTCTCGTCTGATTCTCTGTCCGCTGTCTGTCTCTGTCTGACTCGCTGCATTGTTATTTCCTTTCACATGTTCCCTACTTCTCCAACCTTCCTGCAGCCCCCCAGGCCGTCAGCACTTCAGTGCTTTGATTTAATACATAATCGAAATATAAAAGAAAATAACTATAAAGATTAATAATTAATTATTCAAACAAACAATTCTGCTTGTCAAAGGTCATGTTTGTAAAACTCGATTGATTTAAAAATACGCGTGTACGTGTCACACAGCGTACCGTCAATGACAGTTAGTGGTTTTTCAAACAAATCTCGCGTAATCTCGCAGTTAGTACTCAAGCAAAATGCCGCGGCTC
The DNA here is from genome assembly GCA_031761405.1 of Serripes groenlandicus. NCBI lineage: Eukaryota > Metazoa > Mollusca > Bivalvia > Cardiida > Cardiidae > Serripes > Serripes groenlandicus. The sequence continues at coordinate 234,918 of JASEVX010000240.1, forward strand.
TGCACATTTTACATAACTGCAGTAAATATCATATGAATTGAACGTTTTAAATGCAATATCGAGTGCCTCGTAAAATAAGTACATATAAATATGATGTAAGATCAGTTTAAAAGCATTACATTTATTTGTTACAATGGAATATAGACGGATACTATGTTATTGAACGACTGGGTACCCCACCCACCCATGTCTCACAAAAAATCACGATGGACTTGAGACGTTACAATGCAATATGTACGGCGATATATTGAGACTAACAGCAAATCTGCAGCAGACGACTTCGAAAACGAATTAGTCAAAAACATGGGAAAATATCTTTAACCCTTTCCCTCATACGACAATTCTGCAGCAGACGACTTTGAACGTATTTTGTCAAAACGTAGACAATCTCCATAATTGAATGGATAACCTATGACAAAAAGTGGAAAACATTGTGGCAAAAGGAGAAATTGCACGTTTTATGCAATTTCTTCTTTGTCACTATGTTTTCAAAAAGCCGTCTGCTGCAGAGGCGTCAGAAAGCGTTTATATGAGGGAAAGGGTTAATGCAGGTATAAATACTGAATAAAGTTGGAAAACATTTTGGCAAAACGAGAAATTGCTCGTTTTGAGCAATTTCTTCTTTTGTGTCAATGTTTTTGTAATTTGTCTGCTGCAGAGGCGTCAGGAAAGCGTCTATATGTGGGAAAGGGTTAAATCCACATTTCATGCTTGTTACATCTACCAAAACGGAGTCCCTATTGGGATGGTAGTCTAATGGTTCTTTTCTTACACACATCCACATTGTATGCAATATATATCAGAGGTCACACTGGCCCAACATTTTTGAACAGACATCGACCCAGTAAATACATGAATATATATCAGTACTCTGGAAATTTACGGCATGTTTACATTGGTCGTTCGTACTAAAGAATGTTCCACCCAAACTCCAATTATTGAAAATGATTGGTGATGAACAGAAGATAACAATTATCTTATTTACTGATCTTTTTATACGGTAAACATTGTTTTGTCTACATAAAATTAAACCTTTAACTAAAAAATATGTCTTTGTTGACAGTTGATTGGGAATTACCATGCACAATTGACTAGAGAAGTACGCGTACAACTACCAATATAGTGTTATTATACCTCAGTTCTATTAATAGGATTCTTGTCATCTGACTTGCCATTTCGGCTTACTTGGTCATCATCGGAGCAAAATATAAACTGGTTTAGGGCTGCCGTTTTAAATTCGTTTTTTCCTTTTTAATATTCAGTGAGACAGATATTGAATTATTTGGATATATTCTTAAATAAGCTATCAATTGGTATGTTTGCTTTATCATGCGGTTGTAAAATAAGGTAGAAATCGGCCGTTAAAAGTGCAGACGAAATCAATGCGAAAATGTCTCAAATTTGTTTTTATAAAGAACCGCGTGAAACCAATCGACACTCATTGTAATTATTAAAGACATTCCACCTTGCTACAATCAACTCGCGGTTAAATAAGTAGAGAGCAATTTCATTAATATTTCCTCTGAATACATACAGGTTTATTTAACCGATTGCGTAAATCGCTAATCTATCAATCTCCTCAGGCTTTATTTTACACGCGACATACAGTTTGAGGGCTTGATGAAAGACTGTTGTAACTACAAATTGTTCACGATGTAGTTACAACCGTTTGCATACAACCATCGAGTTGAAGGTACCCCAAAGTAAATCGTGTACACACACACACAGCCACTATTGATTTTTTAAACTGACACTGTCTTATGTAGGATTTTATAGCTTTACATGCTTTTTCCTGTTGGGAATCTTTTGATATTTGTGGTTAACGATCGGGAAAATGGGACTATCGCCAATGCCATTTTCTTCTGAGCCACTTTGAGCCATTGGCTCAAATGGCGAACGACAGCGTGAGCACTGAATATAGCCAAAGATGATTCATAATCTGATGCACATACATTTAGCCCTAAATGCATAATTTGACGAACAGTTTAAGCTTACACCCCCCCAATCACCTTATGCAGACGACTTTGAAAACATATTGGCAAATTCGTGAAAAAATCCTGATAAATAAGAGCTAAAGTTATACTGCATACAACAGAGTTGAAAATATTGTGGCAAAAAGAGGAATTGATTGTTTTGAGCAGTTTCTTGTTTTGTCACTATGTTTTCAAAAGTTATCTGCTATAGAGGCATCAAAAAGCGTCTACATGAGGTAAACGTTAAAGCAATTTAATCAATTTTTCTTGAAGTGATGCAGAAACAGAAACATCACGAAAGCCTCTTATCACGACCACATCCAAATAAGCTATGAAGTATTGATATGGTTGCCTGAATGAGAAACTTGGTGATTATTTCTTATCAAAATAGTTTTATAATTTAAATATTACAAATAGTTGACCCTTTCCTACAAACAACAAATCTTAGGCAGACGACCTTAGAAATATAGCGACATAATGTTTAGGTCATATGATGGTGTAATCATCAAAAGGAGTGGAAAATATTATGGTTCATGGAGTCTGAGAAATAAGGAGAAACTGCTCATAATGAACAATTTCTCCTTTTTGATTGATTGTTGATTGTTTGGTGTTTAATGCCACTTTCAACACTATTTCAGTTATATCACGGCATTTCCTGGGTAAGTAACCAGTTCTACTGTTTCCATTATCCTCACACAAGCCAGTCAGTTGTAATGCACCCTGCAACCCTGCAACCCTGAGCACCATGCAAGGAGGGTACCCATTACTATCAGCTGTTAAAGTATTTGATATTACACAGCTTGGGACCGAACACACGACCTCCCGCATTCGAGGCGGGCACTTTTCCACTACACATGACCACTTTTGCAACAATGTTTTAAATACCTTGTTGTCTTAGTGTAGATGCATCAAAATGCATAGGGGAATGGTAAACTTTTCCACATAAAACAATTCTGCAGCAGATGACTTTGAAGTTATCTAGAAAAATATATATATATATGTAAAACCTCTGAAAATGAAAGCACAATAGTTGAATAGAGTTCAAAACATTGTTACAAAATGAAAAATTGCTCATTTTGAGCAATTTATTCTTTTGTCGCTATGTTTTCAAAAAGCCGTCAGAAAGCGATTAATGAGGGAAAGGGTTAACTAAACAGTGCCTACAAATTTTTTCCTTTACCAATTTCCTCATGGAGCTGGATTTTGACAACTTTTGAAAACATTGTTGCAAAATGAGAAATTGCTCAACTACATGTATCTTTAATAATCAAACTTTCCTTTAAAGCGATTTGCGTTAATTGTGTCTTAAGTTGTCTGCTGCAGATTTAAAGACAGGGCACAAATCAACATTACATTAATTGATATTACATAATTTTATCAAATTATGTGTGTATATCGAATGTTTTCAAAGACATTTGTATATGGTTATACAAACTGATTGAACAGAAGTTTCAAAATTTTGAATTGCAGAATGTTAAAAGGCATTGGTGACTGTCATACTGTCCAGATAATTTTTACCAGAATGAATTGAATCAAAGACAAAAGTGTGTTGATGGTTGCATTACAACTATTGAGGTGAGAATTTGAATGTTAAACTTTCTATGTTTTCTCTTTTCTTGTTGTCTACTGTTAATGCATCAAAATGCATAAAAAAGGGTTAACTTAATTCTTTCCTACATACAACAATTCTGCAGCAGAGGACTTATATAATTGAAAACATCTAGAATAAAATATGGAAAATCTCTGAAAATGAAAGTACAATAATTGAAAACATGATGACAAAAAGAAAAAAAATCGTTCTTCTTTTCCCGTCATGTTTTCAAAAGGCAATCTGCTGCAAAGGCGTCAGAAAGCCACTATACGTATATTAGGAAAGGGTTAACTAAACAGTTCCTACACATTTTTAGATCACCTGTGCTGAAGGCTAAAGGTGATCTATTCTGATCACTATCTGTCCGTCGTCCGCCCGTCGTTAACTGTTAGCTTAAAACATCATCTCCTCCTAAACCACAGGACCAATTTTAACGTCACAGGAATGTTCCTTTGGTGGTCTTCTTTCAAAATAGTTCCAAGATATAAATTTGATGGCAAACTTTGGTTGCTGCTGCATCAGAAAGGGGGCAAAATGTCCAAACTTTAAAATTCTTCTCCTGAATCTGCTTGTCATATTACAATATAATGTGTTCAATTTTTTCCTTTGGGTGGCCCTTTACAAAAATTGTTCAAGCAATATTGATTGGTTAAAAAAGTGGCAACCAGAATGCATCAGAAAAGGGACAAAATGACAAAGCTTTAATAATCTATCCTTTATGAAAGTGCTTGTCTGATTTCAAGATTAATATGTAGAAATGCTCCTTTAGTTTAAACTTATTTATTTTACATCGACTGCGAAACAAGCTTTAAGCTTATATCAATCATGCTCGATGTCTGCTTCCATCGGACATAACCAGTAATCGCGCCATTTGTGTTGAAAAATCCGAAAGGCAGAACCCGCTCATCACGTGATTCGAAACTGGTACCTTTGGTACGAGATGCCAACGCTCTACCACTGCACAACTGTCTACCACTGTTCCTTTAGTAAGCCTCTACATCATTGTTCCAATCAATAATTCTTGGTAAAAGACATAGGATTCAGGTGGCATCAGAAAAGGGATAACATTTACTTAAAGCTAAAAATCAAACAACAACTCCTCTTAAAACAATGAAACAATATCAACCAAACTTCACAGAAATGTTCCTGTGGTGGTCCACTTTGAAATTGTTCAAAGATTTAATGCATTATTACAAATGTCTTATTTGCAGTTTGTTCCCACTCTTGATCAAGTTTTCAGCTTTATAGCATTTGAAACTATATCAAAACTCAGGTGATCCATTTAGGGTCATCTTGGCCTTGTTTCCTTTACCCATTATCGCATGGAGATGCATTTTGACGCCTCTACAGAAGACAACTTTTGAAAACATTGTTTCAAAAGGAGAAATTGAGCAACTTCTTCATTTGCCTTATAAATTTAACTTTTTTCAATAATTAAACTGCCCCTTCGAGGGATTTTCCTTAATTTTGCCTTAAGTTATCTGCTTTATTGTATGTTGAAAACTTAAAGAGTTAAAGATAGGTTGAAAATCAACATAACATGAATTGACATTACATAATTGTATATATTCGTGATTAATGAATGTTTTCAAAGACAGTAGTATATTGGTAAAGGTCACTGATAGAACTGAAGTTTCTTTTCGAATTGCAGAAACTTTTAAAAGGCATCTGTGAGTCCAAGCAATAATTACCAGAATGACTTAATTCAAAGACAAAACTATGTGGATGGTAGCATTACAACTGTTGAGGTGAGAATTTTTATGTTAAACAATGTTAAACTCTTTGCCACATTCAGACGCGATGGCCTCTCCCCGGGGGTCACTTGTTTAACATAGACTCATATAGGGAAACAACTTTAAAAATCTTCTTGTCTAAAAGTAGATTGCCCGGCAGGCCTTTGATCTTTTGTATGTAGCATCATCTAGTAGACCTCAACCAATATTGTTCAAATTATAGCCCTGGGATCAAAAATGGCCCGTCACTTGTTGAACATGGACTTGTATAGGGAAAACACTTTAACACTCTTCTTGTCTAAAAGTAGGAGGCCAATGCCATTGATATTTGGTATGTAGCTTCATCTAGTTGACCTCTACCAAGATTGTTCAAATTACAGCCCCGGGGTAAAAAATGGCCCCATCACGGGTCACTTGTTTTACATAATATTACATTAACTTTGAAAGATCTTGTCTGAAAGTTGATATTTGAAATCTAATTTCATCTAGTGGACCTCTACAAAGATTGGTCAAATTATAGCCCTGGTGTCAAAAATGGCTCAACCCTGGGGATCACTTGTTTTACATAGACTTGTTTAGGTAAACACTTATCAAATATTCAGGTGATCGATTTAGGGCCATCTTGGGCCTCTCGTTCACTGGAAATAAGAATTGTGTAGAATGGGAGTCATTACTTACTAACAAATCCTAAAGAACCAGGGTTGCAGATTTTCAAACAATTTTGTAGAAATGCTCCTTGGATGACCCTCTATCAGATTGTTTCAAGCCATGTTGATTGGTTGAAAAACATGGCCTCCACGGGGCGGGGCTATTCTGCATTATTTGGCTTATAGTGAAAACTTAAAAAAAATTCTCCTCCGAAAGTGTCCGGCCGATTTTCAAATAATTTGTAGAAATATTCCTTAAGTGACCTATTATCAGATTCCTTCAAGCCATTTTGATTGGTCCAAAAACATGGCCTCCACAGGGAGGGGCTGTTTTGCCATATATGGCTATAGTGAAAACTTAAACAATCTTTTCCTCCGAAAGTGTCAGACCAATTTTCAAATAATTTTGTAGAAATGTTCCTTGGGTAACCCTCTTTCAGATTCCTTTAAACAATGTTGATTGGTTGAAAACTATGGCCGCCAGGGGTTGGGTCTATTTTGCCTTATATATAAATATGGCTATAAATTAATAAAAACATAAAAAATCTTCTCCTCCCAAAGTGTCATGCCGATTTTCAAATAATTTTGTAGAAATGTTCCTTGTGTGACTCACAACCAGATTTGATCAAGCCATTGCAATTGGTATAACAACATGGCAACCAGGAGGCGGGGCTGTTTAAATATTTAATTTTTGCCTAATCATTAATGGCAGTGGAGCGATACCGGCCCTATTTGGCCTCTTGTTTCACAATGTTTTAAAAAATTATCTTTTACAATATATATTGTCGTCCAATTGATATAATAACCCTGTCACATGAAAAGAGGCTGTGTTGCCTATGGATGTTCAATGTAATGACCTTGGCTGTGGAATCAGAGTTATTTCCCCTTTTGTGCTCATAGTGCAAACTAAAGCTAGGACACCAGGGGTCAAGATTAGTGATTATACTGTTTACAACATTATCTTTCCTAAGTTACTCCAAAACATTGTTTTTTGAGGTTAGAAATATCTTGATTGGTAGAGATGTGTCTCCAAAATGGTTGTCAGACCTTTTATATTGGCGATTAGACTATGGGGTATATTCAGATTGACTTAACATACTTAGCACTTGACATGCTAGCATAATTATGTTCTTATTGGTCAAGTAGGCCGTGCATGAAATTAAAAATCTCAAAGAAGAATTCACCAATCACATAAAAGCATTCAGGTTACAGATATATTTCCAAGTTCTATTATTTGTCGTCCATACAAATCTTTTTCTCTGAAACTTCTAGTCAGAAATACACAGAAAAGTCTGCTAGGTTGCCTTCATGTAACATTGTTAAAACCTAAGCACTCTGCTGAACAAGATGGCCACCAGGGCGAAACATAGAAAAACCTTTAAACAGCAAAAATCTTCTCCTAAACAACTGACCAAATTTTAAAATAACCCCACTTAAATGTTCCTTTAGTAGACTGCTACTAAAATTGTTAAAATCATTCTGCTCTGATGCACACGTTGAACACAGAGCTAGAAATAGAAAGACATTTAAAGGACTTATCCTTCTAAGCCAGTGCCCCAATTTCAAAATTAGTTCAAACTTTCCTTGTTAAGCACTGTACCAACATTGTTCAAGCTGTTGCACATGAAGGCTGCCAGGGCTATATATAAATTAACTAATCTTTAACCAACATTTCCTCCTGGACCATTGGCCACCAGCCCAATTCCAAAACTAACAACACAATGTTCCTTGACTACAATTGATCAAATTGATCTGATCTGTTGCACAAGATAGCAGACACAGCTCAAAGTTAAAATATCTTTAGACAAGATCTCTTCTCTCCAAATTTAAAAATAAATCACAGAAATGTTTCTTTTATAGTTCTAGATGGCCAAGAGAGCTCATATTGGAAGTACATGTATCTGTGAAGGACATCTCTTCTTAAATCACTGGCACAATTAAAAAAAATAATCATGTTTCTTGAGAAGCCTTAGACTATTACAATGTTTTAAATATTTTTGACTGCCATGGTATTGTAGCGGTAGAGCATCCACGATGTGTGGGATGGATCAGGGGTCATCCATGGCCGAGTGTTACCAAAGAGTTTAAAACTGATTGTTATGGCTTTACCTTCTTGTCGCTCATGACGTTAGGTTTAGCTGGAACTAATTGCTGGTGTCCTATAAATGGAGCAGTAGTACTGGTAAAAAAACAGCAAAAAATGTGAAACAACTAAACAATTATTAAAAGCGGCAAAAACAATACAATTAAACAAATTAAAATAGGTCGACTCCATTGCACAAGATGTCTGCCTGAGTTGCTAAATTAAAAATAATTATCATTTCCTCCTTAAGTTAACCACTGACCAAATTTCAAAATTATTCCGGAATCCGCTGTGGTCGAGTGGTTAGCGTCGGGGATTTCGAACCCGGGTGTCCCGGGTTCGATCCCCAGTCGCGGCACTACGGTCACGGTGGGGTGCCCTTGGGCAAGGCACATTTTCTAGCCTAGTACTGGTTTGTTTACCCAGGGATCATGAATAATTAAATGTAATTGCGCGCTAAATGACTTTAGCTGTCGATGCGCCATAAAACAATATATATTCATTCAAAATTATTCCACGAAACATTGCCCTCAGTTATCTACCAAAATTGTTCAAAATCTTCAAATCTGTCGCGAAAGAGTTTAAAATAGAAAAATCCAACTAAACTGCCAAACCAATTTCAAAATATTAACACACACATGTTCCGTGGAGGCCTCTACCACAATCGTTCAAACTGTTCTACTTTGCTGCACAAGATAGCCATCAAAGATAAAGATAAATATCACCTCTTAAAACATTGGCCCAATTACAAAACAATTCACACACATGTTCCTGTACCTTAATTGTTTTAACAGTTTTGTTTAGCTGCACATCAGAGTAACCAGTATTTTGTCTGATAAGCAATATAGGACCTTTATGGTCTTTTTTTTAGCTCACCTGAGCACAAAGAGCTCAAGGTGTGTTATTGTGATCACCTTTTGTCCATCGTGCATCGTCAGTCAACATCTTCTCAGTAACCAGTGGGTCAAATGAGATGAACTTTCACAGAAAGTATCTTCTCAATGATTTCATCAGTATTCTTTCCAATTTTTGGGATCCATGCAGAATTCTGGTTTCCTGGTTTCCTGGTTATTGTTCCTTGGGGCTGTGTTATTTCATGAATGCTAGGGAATTACCTCTAGGTGTGTTATTGTGATCACCTTTTGTCCATCGTGCATCGTCAGTCAACATCTTCTCAGTAACCAGTGGGTCAATTTTGATGAACTTTCACACAAAGTATTTTCTCAATGATTTAATCAGTATTTTTTCAAATTTTTGTTGATTGGTCGAAAAACATGGCCGCCAGGGGGCGGGGCTATATTGCCCTATATGGCTATAGTGAAAACTTAAAAAAACTTTTCCGAAAGTGTCAGGCCGTTTTTCAAATAATTTTGTAGAAACGTATTTTAAGTGACCCACTTTCAGATTCCTTTAAACCCATGTTGATTGGTAGAAAATCATGGCCGCCAGAGGTGAGGTGAGGCTTATATGGCTAAAATGAAAAAAAAATCAAATCAGGTGAGCGATCCAGGGCCATCCTGTCCCTCTGAAGGCATGTTAGTTAAATCAGAATTCGCCCTAGATGAGTTATTTATTATGATCCTCTGATTAAATTTGATAAAGATTACCACTTGTTTACTTATACATGACAGGCTGTACAAATCCCATAGCCCGACGTCCGGGACAAGTCATAAATCACATCGGGCAAGTCGCTAATTGCAACATCTCAGTCCCGGACAAGTGGCATTTTCAAAAAATCCACGTCCCATTATATCAACCCATTTACGTAACAGTGAATGTAAATGGTATCCTGGCTTAATAACTAACACACATGTCTGTCGTGTATAAATTTGACTGTATGTTACATGCGAAAAACCACTCGCGCGTGACCATAACAAATCAATAACAGTAGGCGGAGTTACCCACCTGTCAGATCGAGTGATTTCAGCCGACCGAATCGCGTCAGTATTAGCAGAGACATATAAACAATATGTTTATATATCTCTGGTAATAGTCGATTAACGTGATATATATATGTATCCAATAAGGCTGTCCAATCATAAGTGACAATTGTTCCTTGGGGCTGTGTTATTTCATGAATGCTAGGGAATGTAACCTATGGATCGGTCTCATTAAATTATTCCCTTAAATGTATTTTGATCCATATTTCTACTTTCGGTATGCGATGTTTGCAAACTGGTGCAAACCGGTTCAGAAAGACTTGGATTTTTTTTTTCGCCATGCAGAAGTTAATAAAATAAATTCGATCCAAATTAAAGACAATACGACTACTGCTAAAAATTATCTTGCCGTTTATCAATTTGAAATACCTTCAAGATCAACATAATATTCGTAATATCAGGGACACAAAGAAAATTGTTTGGAATGAAATATATAAATGATTCCCCCGAGTATGATAATTGCCCAATCACGACTTTGGGTTATTAAAATTAATTAGCATAACCGGCGGGAAAAAAATCATATGACTTAATAGTTGCGATTTCATCGGATGAAATGAGAAATTGGGTGAATGACATTCGCGACCTGACGACCCCGATGTTTACATTCAACACTGTTTACCGATTTCTAATTCTCAAAGTAGGGAACCATGATAAACATTGCGCAATCATCAAAATGGCAGCTATGTTGCGAATAATACCGCAACACCAATCTGACTAAAGTACACAATCTGACTAAATGTAAATTCGTAGCTTTAATGGGAGATGATTTTAATGAGATTGACCGCAACACATGAAACAAATTTAACGTTTTGTTGTCTTATATTTTTTTTGACAATATTTCTTGTTTTAATAACTACATTGAACCTGATAAATTTGACATTTGGTTAATAAAATTGAATTTATTTAATATGTCTTTCTTTGTAAAACTGACCCTCGTATCGAACACTGCCCTGTTTCGGTGAGGGACCTAAATCGGTGACCTTATTATTTTGTTATCTTCAATTTGAAAAGTGCTATTGCATCATTTGAATATGTTGTCTCAAGTTTAACATTTCTGTCAATAGCCTTTGAATCTTTTGTAAATATGGATAAAATACATACATTTTATGCAGAATATTTCAAATAACCTAGTGAAAAATAATCTCTTTTCCAAATTCCATTTTTTTTAACTGAATGCTGCACTACAGGTCTTTTGCAATAATGTTATTTGAATTGGTCACTAACCTTAAATCATGTACATTGTGTGCTCTTAATGTTATCTTCTACAGAACTAGAAAAAAACCCACTAAAAAACAAATAAAACACTCAAGAAACCGCGATCCGAGCTACCACACAATTCTTAAATTTGTCGCAGGTTAAACTTGGTGTGCATGCAGAAAAGAGGGACAAGTGAGAATCTTAGCAGGACAAGTGGCATTCTGAAAGTCACTTGTCCTGGACAAGTTGCTGATTTTTTTTTTGTACAGCCCTGATTTCATGTACTAAATTGTCCTGAGACTGTGATTAAAGACATATTGTTTTTACTCTGACTGTCTGTCTGTCTATATTATGAAATAACTCACTACACATTTTCAACATACTGAAATGATGTGCAGAGGGGCATATTACAACCTCATTGGTTCAAGTTCAAGGTCGCAATTAGAGGTCAATGGTCGTATGACTATATTTTGTGTCTCTTCAATTAACTTTTGAACCAGTTAAAGGATTTTGAAATAACTCGCCACAACTGTTCACCATACTAAGACTTAGTAAGTCGATGTGCAGAGAGCATGTTACAACCATTTGGTTAAATATCAAGGTTGCAATTAGAGGTCAAAGGTCATATGAATATATTTTGTGTGTTTAATAACCTTTGAACCGTTTTGAAATAACTTACCACAAATGTTAACCATAGTTACAGGTTTGCAGGTTAACCTTGATCACTTTGGTTCAAGGTCAAAGTTTCAGTATTACAATCATTGACAAATGCAATGGGGGAGACATAGGTTTTTTGTGACAACAAAACCCATCTAGTCTGTAATTTTTCCATTGTATTAGAAAACAATGATTGTTTGTGTTGTTTTCTTTTAGACAGGAAATACCCTTCCAATTTCCACAATAGAATGGCGGAACCCAAAGAAATCCTTTACAGAAACTGGATCAAAGCTGGTCTTGGACTGTTGTATGTAAAAGAAGGCATTCAGGATTTTATTGTGGATGAAATCAACAACTTCCATAGTAATGTTCTAGGGACACTTCCTGGTGCTGGTCGTTGCTCAATCCATACTATCCAGAATGTACTCAGATGTCCAACAAAGGGAATATGTAGTGGTCGATCATGTCGTTTCCATGACAATACAGACCCAGGAAAAACATACACTCCATGCCTTATTTGTGAAGCCATCATAAATGAGATAGAAAGAGCTCATAGATATGGCCAACCATCCTATAAAAATACAAGATCTGAACTATGGTGTACAGGTAGCTGGGAACTGGCCAAGTGTTTCATGCCAGCTCAAGGTTACTCCGACAAGAACACAGCAGATGATACAGATTTATCTGGTCTGATCAGTGTTATATTGAACAACACGGCCTTTCAGAACAAAATAACTGAAATTCTAGGACAACCGGGAAACAAGTTTATTGAGGTATGTTCACTAGTCGAAACATAATTTTTAGCTTAACTATTCGGAGATTATGAAGCTATTCTACTCACACTGGCGTCGGCGCCCGCGTCACACCATGTTTAAACGCAAAACGCATGCAAGTACTTTATAGCTCAGTAAGTACTAGATGTATTGCATTGAAACTTCCTAATAATAATAATCAAGTTTGATAACTCTATCCTGCATTTTAGGCAAGTTGTGGCCCTTTTTTTACATGGAAAATCTGGTTAAAGTTTTGAGTGCAACTACAGTTAGAGTCCATATTTCAGTATTTAATTGATGCATTGCATTGAAACTTTATACAAACCTTCCCAACTATCACACCTATGTAGATTATTAAGTTAGATAACTCTATCCTGCATTTACTGCAAGTTATGGCCCTATTTTTACTTAGAAAATCTGGTTAAAGTTTTGCGTGCAACTACAGTAAGAGAACATATCTTGGTAACTACTTGATGCATTGTATTAAAACTTTAAGCAACCCTTTCCAACCATCACACCTATGTAGAACTCTATCCAGCATTTAACACGCAAGTTATGGCCCTTTTTTGACATAGCAATTCTGGTTAAAGTTTGGCGTGCAACTACATTAAGAGTTCATATCTCAGTATTCACTTTCCCAACCCTATATTTTATACCTATGTAAATAATTAAGTTAGATTACTCTATCCTGCATATAATGCAAATTATGGCCCTTTTTTAGCTCACCTGAGCTTTGCTCAAGGTGAGTTATTGTGATCGCCTTTTGTCCGTCGTCCGTCGTGCGTCGTCCGTCAACTTCCGTCAACTTCTTCTCCTCAGTAACCAGTGGGTCAATTTGGATGAAACTTCACAGAAAGCATCCTCTCAATGACCTCACCAAAATTCCTTCAAATTTTTGGGATCCATGCAAAATTCTGGTTTCCATGGCAACGAAACCGAAAAAACTTCAAAATTCTTCTTCTCCCGAATTGGTTGGCAGATTTTCAAATAATTTTGTAGAAATGTTCCTTGGATGACCCTCTATCAGATTCCTTCAAGCTGTGTTGATTGGTCGAAAAACATGGCCGCCAGGGGGGGGCGGGGCTATTTTGCCTTATATGGCTATAGTGAAAACTTAAAAAATCTTCTTCTCTGAAAGTGTAAGGCCGATTTTCAAATAATTTTGTAGAAATGTTCCTTGGGTGACCCTCTATCAGATTCATTCAAGCCATGTTGATTGGTCAATAAACATGGCCACCAGGGGGCGGGGCTATTTTGCCTTTTACGGCTATAATGAAAACTTAAAAAATCTTCTCCTCCATAAGTGTCAGGCCGATCATTTTCAAATAATTTTGTAGAAATGTTCCTTGGGTGACCCTCTATCAGATTCCTTCAAGCCATGTTGATTGGTCGAAAAACATGGCCGCCAGGGGGGGGGGGGGCGGGGCTATTTTGCCTTATATGGCTATAGTGAAAACTTAAAAAATCTTCTCCTCCGAAAGTGTAAGGCCGATTTTCAAATAATTTTGTAGAAATGTTCCTTGGGTGACCCTCTATCAGATTCCTTCAAGCCATGTTGATTGGTCAATAAACATGGCCGCCAGCGGGCGGGGCTATTTTGGCTTTTATGGATATAATGAAAACTTAAAAAATCTTCTCCTCCATAAGTGTCAGGCTGATTTTCAAATAATTTTGTAGAAATGTTCCTTGGGTGACCCTCTATCAGATTCCTTCAAGCAATGTTGATTGGTCGAAAAACATGGCCGCCAGGGGGCGGGGCCTATTTTGCCTTATATGGCCAAAGGTGAAAACTTAAAAAATCTTCAACATCTTCTCCTCAGTAACCAGTCGGTCAATTGGGATGAAATTTCACAGAAAGCATCCTCTTAATGACCTCACCAGAATTCCTTCAAATTTTAGGGATCCATGCAGAATTCTGGTTTCCATGGCAACGAAACGAAAAAAACTTCAAAATTCTTCTTCTCCCAAACTGTTTGGCAGATTTTCAAATAATTTTGTAGAAATGTTCCTTGGATGACCCTCTACCAGATTCCTTCAAGCCATGTTGATTGGTCAAAAAACACGGCCACCAGGGGGGGGCGGGGCTATTTTGCCTTATATGGCTATATTGAAAACTTAAAAAATCTTCTCCTCCGAAAGTGTCAGGCTGATTTTCAAATGATTTTGTAGAAATGTTCCTTGGGTGACCCTCTATCAGATTCCTTCAAGCCATGTTGATTGGTCGAAAAACATGGCCGCCAGGGGGGGGGGGGGGGGGGGGGCGGGCGGGGCTATTTTGCCTTATATGGCTATAGTGCAAACTTAAAAAATCTTCTTCTCCAAAAGTGTCAGCCCGATTTTCAAATAATTTTGTAGAATTGTTCCTTGGATGACCCACTTTCAGATTCCTTCAAGCCATGACGTTGATTTGTCAAAAAACATGGCCGCCAGTAGGCAGGGCTATTTTGCATTATATGGCTATAGTGAAAACTTCAAAAAATCTTCTCCTCCAAAAGTATCTGGCCGATTTTCAAATAATTTTGTAGAAATGTTCCTAGGGTGACCCTCTTTCAGATTCCTTCAAGCCAAGTTGATTGGTCGGAAACTATGGCTGCCAGGGGGCGAGGCTTATATAGCTAAAGTGAAAAAAAAATAAAAAATCAGGTGAGCGATTCAAGGGCCATCATGGCCCTCTTGTTTAATTAGAAATTATTGTTAAAGATTTGCGTGCAACTACATATAATTGCAAATTATCATCCTTTACGAGATCTTGTTAAAGTTTTGCATGCAACTTTATTCGAATCCATATCTCAGTAACTAATAAGCGGTGGAATAGTCAAGTCTGCTGTCCTCCGACAGCTCTTGTTATACAAGCTATTGTCGTCACTTGATCTGGTCAGTGTTGGTTGAATTTTAAGTTTAGGTCACTTACATGGAAACTATCAAAGCTATAACTTTGAAACTTTGAACAATTGTTTATCGAATACCCTTCTTCACATTGAATGCTTAAGATGCTGAAAGTGACCTTTTTATGCCCCCGGAATCTTCGATTCGGTGGGCATATAGTTTTCGGCCTGTCCGTCTGTTGGTCTGTTGGTCTGTTGGTCTCTTTGTCTGTGGCAAAAACAAACTTTAACCTTGACCACAACTTTTGAACCATAACAGGTACGGCTACCATATTTCACATGTGTATTCCTTGTGACATGACCTTTCTGTCAGTACCAAGATTTTTGACCTTGCGACCTTGACCTTTGACCTACGTCTCTTTGTCGAAAAAAACTTTAACCTTCACCACTACTTTTGAACCGTAACAGGTACGGCTACCATATTTCACATGTGTATTCCTTGTGACATGACCTTTCTGTCTGTACCAAATTGTTTGACCTTGCGACCTTGACCTTTGACCTCCGTCTCTTTGTCGAAAAAATACTTTAACCTTGACCACTTCTTTTGAACCGTAACAGGCACGGCTACCATATTTCACATGTGTATTCCTTGTGACATGACCTTTCTGTCAGTACCAAAATCTTTGACCTTGCGACCTTGACCTTTGACCTACGTCTCTTTGTCTGTCTGTCTTTTGAACCGTAACAGGCACGGCTACCATATTTCACATGTGTATTCCTTGTGACATGACGTTTCTGTCAGTACCAAAATCTTTGACCTTGCGACCTTGACCTTTGACCTACGTCTCTTTGTCTGTCTGTCGAAAAAATATTTAACCTTGACCACTACTTTTGAACCGTAAACAGGTATGGGGGCATCAGTGTTTCACAAACACATCTTGTTTTTTTTGGACTTGTTTATGCCACTTCCTTTAAACTACAGTGTCTAATTTATGAATCGAAACATTAGGGCAATTGAATTTCTGAACAAATTGATTACTTTTTAGCTCACCTGTGCACGAAGTGCTCAGGGTGAGTTATTGTGATCGCCCTATGTCCGGCGTCCGTAGTCCGTCGTCCGTAACTGGTGGGTCAACTGGGATGAAACTTCACAGAAAGCATCCTCTCAATGTCCTCACCAGAATTCCTTAAAATTTTTGGGATTCATGCAGAATTCTGGTTTCCATGGCAACGAAATGAAAAAAAATTCAAAATTCTTAAAAATCTTCTCCTCCAAAAGTGTCAGGCCGATTTTCAAATTATTTTGTAGAAATGATCCTTGAGTGACCCTCTATCAGATTCCTTCAAGCCATGTTGATTGGTCGAAAAACATGGCCGCCAGGGGGGGGGGGGACTATTTTGCCTTATATGGCTATAGTGCAAACTTAAAAAATCTTTTCCTCCAAAAGTGTCTGGCCGATTTTCAAATAATTTTGTAGAAATGTTCCTTGGGTGACCCTCTATCCGACTCCTTCAAGCCATGTTGATTGGTTGAAAAACATGGCCGCCAGGGGGCGGGGCTATTTTGCCTTTTATGGTTATAGTGAAAACTTAAAAAATCTTCAACATCTTCTCCTCAGTAACCAGTGGGTCAATTGGGATGAAACTTCACAGAAAGCATCCTCTCAATGACCTCACCAGAATTCCTTCAAAATATTGGGATCCATGCATAATTCTGGTTTCCATGGCAACGAAACGAAAAAAACTTCAAAATTCTTCTCCTCCCAAATTGGTTGGCAGATTTTGAACTTATTTTGTAGAAATGTTCCTTGGGTGACTCTCTATCAGATTCCTTGAAGCCATATTGATTGGTCGAAAAACATGGCCGCCAGGGGGGGGGGGGGGGGGGCCGGGCTTTTTTGCCTTATACGGCTATAGTGAAAACTTAAAAAATCTTCTCCTCCAAAAGTGTCAGGCTGATTTTCAAATAATTTTGTAGAAATGTTCCTTGGATGACCCTCTATCAGATTCCTTTAAGCCATGTTGATTGGTCAAAAATTATGGCCGCCAGGGGGGGGGGGGGGGGGCCGGGCTATTTTGCCTTATATAGCTATAGTGCAAACTTAAAAAATCTTCTTCTCCAAAAGTGTCAGGCCGATTTTCAAATAATTTTGTAGAAATGTTCCTTGGATGACCCTCTATCAGATTCCTTCAAGCCATGTTGATTGGTCAAAAAACATGGCGACAAGGGGTCGGGGCTATTTTGCCTTTTATGGCTATAGTGAAAACTTAAAAAATCTTCTCCTCCAAAAGTGTCAGTTCGATTTTCAAATAATTTTGTAGAAATGTTCCTAGGGTGACCCTCTATCAGATTCCTTCAAGCCAAGTTGATTGGTCGGAAACTATGTCCGCCAGATGGCGGGGCTTATATAGCTAAAGTGAAAAAAAAAATCAGGTGAGCGATTCCAGGGCCATCATGGCCCTCTTGTTGTTATCTTTGTCTATGTAAAGAATCCGTCCTTCCATACAAATTTAGGGGGGGGGGGGAGAATATTCAGAACAGTGTGTGAAATAAAACAACCCAAAGTCCTTAATTGGACACTAAACTATCAAGGCTATCACTTGAAACTTGGAATTCCTGTTAAAATGTGCAATAGAATGAAAGTACTCTCACAAATTATATAACCCTGTCATGCATTTTTACTGTATTGTTGACCCTTTTACTAGCTCACCTGAGTACGAAGTGCTCAAGGTGAGTTATTGTGGTCGCCGTATGTCCGTCGTCCGTCAACACCTTCTCGTCACTAACCAGTGGGTCAATTGGGATGAAATTTTACAGAAAGCATCCTCTTAAAGACTTTAACCGAATTCCTTCAAATTTTTGGAATCCATGCAGAATTTTGGTTTACATGGTAACAGAACGAAAAAAACTTTAAAATACTCTATCTTGCAAAATGTTTTGCAGATTTTAATTTTTTGTTTGTAGAAATGTTCCTTGGATGATCATCTTTTCGATTCCCTCAAGCCATGTTGATTGGTTGAAAAACATGGCCACCACAGGGCGGGGCTATTTTGATTAATTTGTCTATAGTGAAAATTTAAAAAATCTTCTCCTCCAAAAGTGTCTGGCCGATTTTCAAATAATTTTGTTGAAATGATCCTAGGATGACCTGACCCTCTATCAGATTCCTTCAAGTCATTTTGATTAGTCGAAATCTATGGCCTCCAGGGGGAGGGGCTTATATGGCTAAAGTGAAAACAAAAATAAATCAGGTAATGATCCAGGGCCATCAATGGCCCTCTTGTCTTCGAAAATTGCATACACACAATATTTTATTAACAGTGAACATAATGCAACTAAACTCAGTGTAAAGGAAGTATTTATTAATATCGTAAATTTGGTTGTGATATGGGGGTCCTGGTGTCAAGGACACTGTTACTAAATAATAGGATGTTAGGGCACCCTTTTCTCAGATGGTTGATTAACGTTCTCTCTATTGTTATGACCTTAATACTGCATCTTTGTCCTTGAAACACAAACATTTTTACTATGAAATGTCGCGGTCCATTTTTACTAGGAAGTCTGTGTCAATTTTGGAAGAATCTATCTAGAATGCTTTCATATGTAATTTCTTACTTTTTGTTCTGACTCTACCCAATGATTCATGTTCATGCTCTTGTATGTGCTTCGAGTTGTTCTGTTTTAGCTGTGTTTTCCGAAACTTTTGAAAACCAGCCAGATCCATTCATACATGACGGGATTATGGCCCTTTAAAATTGGCAAAATTGCTATAAGTGACCTTGTGAACAAGTGAAAGTCATCATTTATTATCCGATGTTTACAAAACTTATACAGTAGCTAGATATCCATGAGAGCTTGGTTCCTTTCAAAAACCAACATTGTTATAATTGACTTTGTGAACACGATAAAAACTTCATTTATTTGTCACAAGTTTCTTAGCACACATGTTCACCATTATGAGATGGCATGTTGCGCTTAAGAACCAGGCCTGTACCTCGAATGTCAAGGTGATTCTAAGAGGTCAAAATGAGTTATGTTTGATATGACTGAACCTTTTCCGGCCAACATCTCAACCATGCTTCATAGGATTCCTAAGTTACCGGGCACATATGTTCACCATGATGAGGTTGTGTGTTGCGCACAAGACCTAGGCTTGAACTGTCAAGGTCACACTTAGAGGTTACAGTCAAACTGAGTACTGTATGATAGGACCATACCTTCTCCAGCCCACATCTCAACCATGCATCATATGATTCCATGATGAGGTGACATGTGTCGCACAAGACACAGGCCTTTACCTCAAAGGTCAAGGTCATACTTATAGGTCAAAGCTTGAAATTAGAAATGTTTGGTAGGAGTGTTTGACCCACATTTCAACCATGCATCAAAGGATTCCCAATTAACTGAGCACACATGTACACAATGATCAGATAGCGTGTTAAATGAAGACCCAGGTCTGAACATGGAAGGTCAAGGTCACAAATTTAAAGGTTAAAATGTTGACAATTGATTGTTTGACTTAGAGACAACAATAAAGTACATCACTTTCATTTAAACTTAGTGTTTTACAAATTTACGGAGATACAAACATTTGGGTGTTTGATCTGTCAAAAATCTTCAAATTGAAATAAAAAAATTGAATAATTATATTTGCAACCTAAATTACATTTCCAATGCATTGTGTTGTGTTTACAATTATTCCTATGTTAAATCTGCCTTAACCTTTCATACACAAAAAATACTAAAAGTGATATTTGTTAAATTTTAAAAATATATGGTATCTCAAAAATAAAAATAAAATGTTGGGTTATTGTACTTTTGATAATTTTCGGTATAGCAGAAGGCACTTAATTAGCTGCTAGCAGGTCAACTCAGTCTGTATTGCAATTGCATAAAAGAGCACTATGTATGTGATAAAATCTTTGGAGCAGGCTCGACATGTTGCCCGTGGGTGTCTAATTTAAATCCTCTGTCCGTTGAATTTGTTTGCATGCATAAATAAAAAATTGGCTTCAAAGATGGCTCAAACTTTATAGATCACCTGAACCCAAGGCTCAAGTTAATCTATCCTGATCACTATCTGTCCGTCTTCGTCTGAGGTCAATATTTAGGTTTAAACAACATCTCCTAATTAAACCACACGACTAATTTCAATCTAACTTCCCAGGAATATTCATTTGGTGGTCCACTTTAAAATTGATCAAAGATTCACATTATATTGAGAACTTTTGTTGCTGCGGCATCAGAAAGGGGTAAATGGCCAATCTTTAAAATTCTTCTTCTCTGTATCTGCTATATATATAATTTAGTAAACATGATCCTTGGGTGACCCTCTACAAAAAAGCCATACTGATTGGTTGTAAAACATGGCAGCCAGTCATCATCAGAAAAGGGGCAAAATGACAACATTTAAAAATTCCATTCATATGAAATCTTACTTCAGTGGTCCTCTACTCCAATTTGTTCAAGCCATATCAATTGAGTATGAAATAATAGAAACCAGGGGTCATCTCAAAATGACTGAAATTATCTTTTAGCTTAAACTGATAACTCTGACAAATCTAGTGGACCAATTTTAACTTTTATTTTACAGGAATGTTTCTTTAATTGTGATCGATTCAGGGTCATATTGGCATTCTTGTTTATTTTGGCTCCCTTTTAAGCTCACCTGTGCACAAAGTGCTCAAGGTTAGCTACTGTGATCACATTTTGTCCGGCGTCCGTACGTCGTGCGTAGTTAACAATTGCCTTGTATACAATCTATAGGCTATATTTTGCATCCGATCTTCATTAAAGTTTATCAAATTTTGGACAAGTTCTCCTCGAAACAGGGCCATCCTATGTCAAAGAAAAGTCATTAGGTCAAATTGAAGGAATATCTTGTAAACACTCTGGAGGCGACATTTTTAACTTAAACATGATGGCACTTTATCAGAAAGTTTGTCTCGATGATATGTAGGCCAGGCCTGAATATTGGTCATGTCTGTTCATGAACTAGGTCACTAGGTCAAATTGAAGAAAAATATTGTTAAAACACCTCAATTTTACTTTTTCAGAATGTTTGGCTTGATAATATCTAGTCCACGTCCGAGTATGGGTCATATAGGGTTACAAACTAGTTCATTAGACCAAATTGAAGGAAAATATTGTCTGTTCAAATATGGGTCATATCAGTTATAAAAAAAAGGTCACTAGGCCAAATGAAGGAAAATCTTGTTTACACTGGAGGTTGCATTTTGAATTTTTGTCATAATAATTGTCTCGATGTGTTTTGCATTAGAAATCACATTGCATAATTCAGATGAACGATCTAGGGCCATGACGGCCGTCTTTCTTTTCAATTGGACGAATAATTTTTCGAAAGAAAATTCTGTCCAGGGGAGGCCCTATTTTGGTCATATTTGGAGGTAAAGGGTCATAATGACTTTACTGTGTCATTTAATTGTGTAGATCTATGTTCTTTGGATGACCGTCTATAAGACCCTTCAAGCCATGTTGATTTTATAATCCGTATGTATCAGGAAGATTTTCAATTAGTTTAGTAGAAATATGAATACATTTGCTTATGATCTCAAACAATTGATTATTTCTATACATGTAGGTCAGAAATGCCAGAAATGACATCATGCATAATGCAAAGATGGAGACACCAACAACAGATCTGAACAGCTATTTCAACATACTGAACGATGTTTTAAATGATTCAAAACATCTACAAGGTCTAACCAAAGTGAAGGATGCCAAAGACAAGTTACATCAGGTAAAATCAATTATGTATACTTTGATATTTTTCCTTCTATTTTCCATTGGAAAAAGGATGCAATATCAGTTGATATTGCACGGGTTGATAATGCACCCATTGATATTGCACTCGGATCTTTTTCATGTGCTGCTAAGGACGGAACTATTTCCATACAGTAACGTTATAAAGCGCTCTCAACCAACCCTTGATGATTTAGAGACCAGCTATCGTTTACTTATACTTTGTTAATGCCTAGGGCTAAGTGAATCGCAGGCAAGTGACGCTATCAAAGTGGTAAAAACAACCCATACGGAATATTTTCAAAAAATATGAAATAAAAAAACATCTGTGTTGTTTTAGGCAGTGCATGACTGCAGACGGGACTAGAATCGGTCTACATACGTTATCTGCGCAAGGTCCGGAGGAAGGGGGTTCCAAATTACAATATAAATTGAGAAAAAGTCGCTGGATAAAGATCGGCCTTTGATTTGTTCACATGTGAAGATCGCAACGGATGTATTACTTTGCCGTTTCATAAGTAACGAAAAGGAAAATAAATGTGCACAAATTATAACAAAATAAATCTATACTTGTCACTTAGTTTTTAATTTAAATTGAAATTTGAAGAAAATGGAATATTTATTATATTATTTTCACGAATACAATATCAAAGTATACAAAAAAATGTTATTGCATGATTTATATTAATATGGGAAACTATTGTATTGGGACTCGTTCCATCGGCGGAGTTTTGCCCTCGCAAGTTTGGTTGGTAGCATAAACAATATTCATGAGAATGGAGGACAAGAACAAACATACATTTTCCAGACTGGTTAACAATGTTGATTGTAATGGTTGGCTAACTTGATGTACTGTGTTGCAAGAGTAAGATCACTATTGATGAACAATGCTCAGAATTATTTTACTAGTACTATTTTTGCCAATAGTCACAGGAAACTGTTATCTTATAACAGAAAACATGCTTAAGGCTGCATTACATCACAAACATGAGATTGATTGTTTGATACATTAGATTAACATGTTTGTCCTTGCTTTTTCACATCCATACACCACACCACATTCTTCACATAGTACTGGCTACCTTTCCACATAGTCTATTTAGCCCATTGGTAAAAAAAAAAAAAAAAATAGTCAAACCGACTTGTATCAATCATCCAAAAGAATGAATGGCTGAGCCGGGATTTTATACCTACACCTCATTGACTGATACCGACAGAGCTATCCCTGCTCGACACAAACATAAATTAAAGCATCAGTACACAATGTAATGTAGCCTTCATTCAGATCCAGATGTTATACTCTTATTGACAATTTATTGACAATGTTGTCAAGGTTACTAACTTATACTGAAACATGAAAAAAGAACCAGATTGATAGTTCATTTACTAAAAATAGAATTACATGTTTATGTTCAATACCAGGCTTGTTTAAATATCGTTGAGAAAGCTATTTTTGATCCTGTGTCAAGATCACTGTTACCAAGAAAATAGAACAGACATTACTCTGATCCGTGTGGTAATCAAAGGGGATTTGGAACAGGACATCTCAATCCTGAACATGGCGCTCATGGTGGAGTGTCTTTTGGCAAGTCACATTACCTAGCCTGGTGCTGGTTTGTTTACCCAGGGTTCCTGCATAAGTGTTTTGTTACCGTGATATTGTTGAAACCTGTGTAAAACCAAAATGAAGAGCCGCACATCTTTACACCATATTATTTGTGATAAGTTCTTCCGATAAACTTCTTTACTTGAAACAAATCTAATGCATTTATTGCTTTGATTTGAGCTCCATTTCAACGGTTTTTAGCTCCGCTGGCTGAAAGCCAGTCGAGCTTAGTCATGGTGAATTGTCCGTCGTGTGTCCGTCAACTTTTTGCTTCAAATGACTTCTCCTCCCTGCTGAAAAGGTCAATTAAGATGAAACTCCATAGGTAGCATCCTCTGAATATCTTCTACTAAATTCCTTATTTTTTATTGGATCCATGCAAAATTCTGGTTTCCATCACCAACAATAGGGAAATCTTAAAGAAATCTTCTCCGACGAAAGTGTGGGGACGATTTTCAATTAATTTTGTAGAAATGTTCCTTGGGTGACCGTCTATAAGATTCCTTCAAGCAATGTTGATTTTTTGAAAAGCATGGCCGCTAGGGGGCGGAGCTATTTTGCCTTATATGTCTATTGTGAAAACTTAAAAAATCTTCTCCTTAAAAGTGTTGAGCCGATTTTCAATTTTTTTGTAGAAATGTTCCTTGGCTGACCCTCTACCAGATTTCTTCCAACAGTGTTGATTGGTAAAAAA
The DNA here is from genome assembly GCA_031761405.1 of Serripes groenlandicus. Lineage (NCBI taxonomy): Eukaryota > Metazoa > Mollusca > Bivalvia > Cardiida > Cardiidae > Serripes > Serripes groenlandicus. The sequence goes on from JASEVX010000240.1 coordinate 259,400, forward strand.
AACATGGCTGCCACAGGGCGGGGCTATTTTGTCTAAAATCGCTAAAGTGAAAACTTAAAAAATCTTCTCCTCGGAAAGTGTCAGGCCGATTTTCAAATAATTATGTAGAAAATTTTAATGTTCCTAGGGTGACTATTAGATTACCTCAACCATGTTGATTGTCAAAAACCATGGCTGCCAAAGGGCTGGGCTATTTTGCCTTATAAAGATAAAATAGTGAAAATTTAAAAATCTTCTACTCTAAAAGTGTCAAGCCGATTCTCAAATAATTTTGTAGAAGTGTTCCTTGGGTGAACGAACCTATATCAGATTCCTTCAAGTCATGTTGATTGGTCGAAAACCATGGCCGTCAGGGTTCGTGCCTTTTTAGCTCACCTATGCACGAAGTGCAAGGTGAGCTTATGTGATCACATTTTGTCCGGCGTCCGTCTGTCGTGCGTCGTCAACATTTGCTCTTGTTAACTCTTCACAGGCTACATTTTACATCTTATTTTCATGAAAGTTTATCCGAACATTCATCTCCATCAAATCTTAGACAAGTTCGAAACTGGGCCATATGAGGTCAAAAACTAGGTCACTAGGTCAAATTGAAGGGAAATCTTGTTAACACTCTGGAGGCCACATTTTTAACTTAGGCATATTGAAACTTTATCAGAATGCTTGTCTTGATATTTTGAAGTTCGAACATGGGTCATGTCGGGTCAAAAAGTAGGTCACGAGGTCAAATCTTGTTAACACTCCAGAGGCCGCAATTTTTGCTTCAGCAGTTTGACATTTTGCGAGAATGTTTGTCTCAAAATTTTCTGGGTCAAGTTCGAATATGGGCCATATTAAGTGAGAAACTAGGTCACTAGGCCAATTTGAATGGAAATCTTGTCAACACTGTAAAAGCCACATGTTTTGCTTCAGCAGCTTGAAATTTAGTCAGAATGTTGAGCTGAATGATATCTAAGCCAAGTTTAAATATGGGTCTTGTTGGGTTAAAAAGGAGGTCACTAGGTCAAATTGATGGAAAATCTTGTTAACACCCTAGAGGTCGTAATATTTGTTTCAGCAGTTTGAAATTTAGTCAATATGTTTGTCTTAAAGATATCAAGGTCAATTTCGAATTGGGGTCATGCCCGGTTAAAAACAAGGTCACTAGGCTAAATTGAAGGAAAATCTGGTTAACACTCTGGATACTGCATTTTTAACTTGAGTATGATGAAACTTTATCAGAATGATTATCTTGATTATATGTAAGTCAAGTTCTAACATGCGTCATGTTGGGTCAAAAAGTAAATCACAAGGTCATATTGAAGGAAAATCTTGTTGACACTCTAGAGGCCGCAATTTTTGCTTCAGAAGTTTGAAATTTTGTCAGAATGTTTGTCTTAAAAATTTCTAGGCTAAGTTTGAATATGAGTCATATTTGGTCAGAAACTAGGTCACTAGGCCAAATTAAAGGGAAATATTGTTAACACTGTAGAAGCCGCTTGAAATTTGGTCAGAATGTTGAGCTGAATGATATCTAGGTCAAGTTCGAATATATGGGTTATATGGGTCAGAAACAAGGTCAATAAAGGAAAATATTGTTCAAACCCCGGAGGCCGCAATTTTTACTTTGAGCAAGTTGAAACTTTGTCAGAATGTTGTCTTGATGATATCTAGTCCATGTTGGTATATGGGTCATATCAGGTAAAAAAATATAGATCACTAAGCCAAATGAAGGAAAATCTTGTTAACACTGTGGAGAATGCATTCAGAATACTTGTCTTCATGTGTTTTGCATTGCAGTACATTGTATAATTAAGGTGAGCAGCGATCTAGGGCCATCATGGCCCTCTTTTTAGCTCACCTATGCACGAAGTGCAAGGTGAGCTATTGTGATCACTTTTTGTCCGGCGTCCGTCCGGCGTGCGTCGTCCGTCGTCCATCGTCAACATTTGAGCTTGTTAACACTCTACAGGCTACATTTTGCATCCAATCTTCATAAAAGTTTATCAGAACGTTCATCTCCATAAAATCTTAGACAAGTTTGAAACTGGGCGATATGAGGTCAAAAACTAGGTCACTAGGTCGAATTGAAGGAAAATCTTGTTAACACTCTGGAGGCCACATTTTCAACTTGAGCATATTGAAACTTTATCAGAATGTTTGTCTTGATGATATGTAGGTCAAGTTCGAACATGGGTCACGTTGGGTCAAAAAGTAGGTCACTAGGTCAAATTGAAGGAAAATCTTGTTAACACTCCAGAGGCCGCAATTTTTGCTTCAGCAGTTTGAAATTTTGTCAAAATGTTTGTCTTAAAAATATCTAGGTCAAGTTTGAATATGGGTTATGCCGGGTTAAAAACTAGGTCACTAGATCAAATTGAAAGAAAATCTTGTTAACACTTTTGATGCCGCATTTTTTGCTTCAGCAGCTTGAAATTTGGTCAGAATGTTTGTCTTAAATATATCTAGGTCAAGTTCAAATATGGGTCATATTAGGTCAGAAACTAGGTCACCAGGCCAAATTGAGGGAAAATCTTGTTAACTCTGTAGAAGCCGCATGTTTTGCTTCAGCGGCTTGAAATTTGTTCAGAATATTGAGCTGAATGATATCTAGGCCAAGTTCAAATATGGGTCATGTGTCGGGTCAAAAACTAGGTCACTAGCCCAAATTGAAAGAAAATCTTTTTTACACTTTGGATGCCGCATTTTTTGCTTCAGCAGCTTGAAATTTTGTCAGAATGTTTGTCTTAAAGATATCTAGTTCAAGTTGAAATATGGGTCATATTAAATCAGAAACTAAATTGAGGGAAAATCTTGTTAACTCTGTAAAAGCTGCATTTTTTGCTTCAGCAATTTGAAATTTGGTCAGAATGTTTGTATAAATGATATCTAGGCCAAGTTCGGATATGGGTCATGCCGGGTTAAAAACTAGGTCCCTAGACCAAATTGAAGGGTAATCATGTTAACACTCTGGATACTGCATTTTTAATTTCAGCATGATAAAACTTTATCAGAATGGTTTTTTTGATGATATGTAGGCCAAGTTTGAATATGGGTCATGCTGGATCAAAAACTAGGTCACTAGATCAAATTGAAGGAAAATCTTGTGAACACTTTTGATGCCGCATTGTTTGCTTCAGCAGCTTGAAATTTGGTCAGAATGTTTGTCGGAATTATATCTAGGTCAAGTTCAAATATGGGTCATATTGGATCAGAAACTAGGTCAATAAAGGAAAATATTGTTCAAACTCCGGAGGCCGCATTTTTACTTTGAGCAAGTTGAAACTTAGTCAGAATGTTGTCTTGATGATATCTAGTCCATGTTGGAATATGGGTCATATCAGGTAAAAAATATAGATCACTAGGCCAAATGAAGGAAAGTATTGTTAACACTGTGGAGGTTGCATTCAGAATAATTGTCTTGATGTGTTTTGCATTGCAGTACATTGTATAATTAAGGTGAGCGATCCAGGGCCATCATGGCCCTCTTGTTTACCTTATATGGCTAAAGTGAAAACTTAAAAAATCTTCTCCTCCGAAAGTGTAAGGCCGATTTTCAAATTATTTTGTAGAAATGTTCCTTGGGTGATCCAACCCAGATTATTTCCAGCAATGTTGATTGGTCGAAAAACATGGCTGCCAGAGGCCGGGGCTGTTTTGCCTTATATCGCTATAGTGAAAACTTAAAAAAATCTTCTCCTCGAAAAGTGTCAGGCCGATTTTCAATAATTATGTAGACAATTTTAATGTTCCTATTAGATTCCCTTAACCATGTTGATTGGTCAAAAACTATGGCCGCCAAAGTGCGAGCTATTTTACCTTATAAAGATAAAATAGTGAAAATTTAAAAATCTTCTACTCCAAAAGTGTCAAGCCGATTCTCAAACAATTTTGTAGAAGTGTTCCTCTGGTGAACCTCTATCGGATTCCTGCAAGTCGTGTTGATTGGTCAAAAACTTAAAAAATCTTCTCCGAAATTGTTATGCCGATTTTTGCAAGCCATGTTGATTGGTTAAAAGACATGGCTGCTTGGATGCAGGGCTTTTTTGCGTTATATGGCTTAAACACTTTTTTGTGTTATATGGCTTAAAAACTTAAAATAATTCTCCATCAAAAGTATCAGGTCGATTGTCAATTTTTTTTGTAGAAGTGTTCCTTGGGTGACTCTCTATCAGATTCCACCAAGCCATGATGATTGGATTTAAAATATAGCTGCCTGGGGCGGGGCTGTTAGCCTTATACATGATTTGGCTTTAGTGAAAGCTTTAAAAATCTTCTCTTCCTAAACTATTTGGTCTATTTTCAAATAATTTTGCAGAAATGATGATTGGTCAAAAACATGGCCGCCAGGGGGCGCGGCTCTTTGGAGATTTAATTGTTTAAGTGGAGCGGTACTGGCCCTCTTGAGCCTCTTGTTCTGTTATACCACAGCAGCCAGTTCACCATATCATGTGTATTCTTGCTTTGTCGCACCTGTACCCCACACAACATTCTTCTCTGGCCAAACCATGAAAATTGAAAAAAAAGTCATTTTCCCATCAGTGTGGATCAAGCCCTACCTACACAACCGCGCAATCTGAACCTGTTCTGCGCTGTATTAGTTGTAGATCGTTTAAAAAAAATAACAGATATCACTTCACAGAAATGTTCCTTTGGTGATCTCTGTCAAAATGATTCAAATATTTAATGCCTTATTACAAATGTCCTTTACTAATAACCTGTTTTGTTTACAGATTCATTTCCGCCATTGTTCAATCTTCCACGATATTACCAGGTGGTCGATTGGCCCTCTAGTTCGCATGTGTAATAATTATGTTAATGTTGGTTTTCCTGCACCTCTGCTCCTTTCGGGTGAAACACAATCGTGCGTCTTGCGTCAACTTCTTCTCCTCAGTAACCAGTGGGTCAATTGGGATGCAACTTCACAAAAAGCAACCTCTCAATGACCTCACCAGTGTTCCTTCAAATTGTTGGGATCCATGAAGAATTCATGTCTACGGCAACGAAATGAAAACAAACTTGAAAAATCTTCTTCTCCGAAAGTGTCAAGCCTATTTTCAAATAATTTTGTAGAAATGTTCCTTAAGTGACCCACTTTCAGATTCCTTCAAGCCATGTTGATTGGTCAAAAAACATGGCCGCCAGTGGGTAGGGCTATTTTGCCTTATATGGCTAATTTAGTGAAAACTTAAAAAATCTTCTCCAAAAGTGTCTGGCCGATTTTCAAATAATTTTGTTGAAATGCAACTTCACAAAAAGCAACCTCTCAATGACCTCACCAGTGTTCCTTCAAATTGTTGGGATCCATGAAGAATTCATGTCTACGGCAACGAAATGAAAACAAACTTAAAAAATCTTCTTCTCCGAAAGTGTCAAGCCTATTTTCAAATAATTTTGTTGAAATGTTCCTAGGGTGACCTCTATCAGAAGCCTTAAAGCCAAGTTGATTGGTCGGAAACTATGGCCGCCAGGGGGCGGGGCTTATATAGCTAAAGTGAAAAAAAATCAGGTGAGCGATTCCAGGGCCATCATGGCCATCTTGTTACATAGTACCTTAACCAAAGCAAGAACATTTTAGTCGTAGCAATGCTAACAAACATATAAAACACAATTATAGATCCCTCTATAAAACAAATATGTAAATGATATGAAACATCAAAGTTTAATCCATGGTTACGAACACTACACCATTGACTACCCTAGGGAAACTACACAGATTTGTAGTCTTGACAATTCCACTGCATATTTTGATGAGAAAGACTAAGTGCTTGGAATATTTTGCAGTTGGTCGTCATCGTATTTTTGGGGTCAGATGTGTTTATCAATCTCACCCGCGATCTCAATGCCTGTGTTCTCTTGACTGCCAACTGTCTTTTAAGCTTATTACTTGACTTTACAATGTCTTGTTTTTCTTTGTTTTCTTGACCTTTCTCTTCTTTGATGATATCGCTGCATCTCTTCTCTCTTTTGTTTTCTTTAGCTTTCCAAGTTGTGTCGTACTTCTTTCAGCCTCCTTTCGCTTTCACAATCTATCTTTTGTTTTTCGATCTCTATCTTTTTAGCTCAGCTGAGCACGAAGTGCTCAAGGTGAGGTATTGTGATCGCCTTTTGTGTGGCTTCCGTCGTGCGTCAACATCTTCTCCTCAGTAACCAGTGGATCAATTGGAATGAAACTTCACAGAAAGCATCCTCTCAATGACCTCATCAGAATTCCTTCAAAGTTTTGGGGTCCATGCAGAATTCTTTAAAATTCTTCTTCTTCCAAAGCGGTTGGCAGATTTTCAAATAACTTTGTTGAAATGTTTCTTGGATGACTCTTTATCAGATTCCTTTAGTTTAAGATTGATTGATTGAAAAACATGGCTGCAGGGGGCAGGGCTATTTTGCCTTATGGCTTTAGAGAAAACTAATTATGTAGAAATGTTCCTTAAGTGACCCACTATCAGATTCCTTCAAGCCATTTTGATTGTTCGGAAAACATGGTCGCCTGGGGGCGGGGCCATTTTGCATTATATGGCCAAAGTGAAAACTTTAAAAAATGTTCTCCTCTGAAACTGTCAGGCCGATTTGAAAATCATTCTGTATAAATGTTCCTTAAATGACCCACTATCATATTCCTCCAAGCCATGTTGATTGGTCAAAAAACCTAGCCACGAGGGACGGGGCTATTTTGCCTTATATGGCAATAGTGAAAACTTAAAAAATCTTCTCCGAAAGCCTTGTTGATTGGTCAAAAACTATGGCCGCCAGGGAGCAGGACTTATATGGCTAAGACTAAGTGAAAAAAAATGATATCAGGTTAGCAATCCAGGTTAGCGAGTTTCTGTATTTGAGTTGTTTCACTTGATCTCAAATCCATCTAAAAAAGGAACAATTAGATATATATATATCGGATTCATTGAAGTTGTAGTTTTCTTACATTTATTTATGAACTTTGGTTCGTCATTGTTTTTATTGTCCCACGGTTTGTCTTCCTCCCTTGATTTCCGAGCCTCGGTAGCTCAGTCGGTAGAGACGCAGGCTGTCAACCAGGCGTTGTGAGTTTGAACCCCAGCTCGGCCAACATTCTTTCCGACGTTTCACAAAAGTCACTGTGACAAGCGTCATTCACCAATTGGCTAACAACTTCTATGTGAAAAAGCAGCCAGTTGCTTGGAAAGTATGTTGTGTGGAGTACTGGTTGAGAAAACCAGGAAACATATGAGTAGGTGAACTGGCCGACTGAAAACGAAGTTAAACCCGAATCAATCAATCAAACCCTTCTTCTAGACTAGTGCATTTGGTTGTCTACCCTTTCAATGGTATATGGACTTAAATACTTGTGGTTTTTGGAAGGTGATTATTATGTAATAATAATCTTCTTCCTATGGGATTGCACACCTTAATGGGATATGCCCTATAACACACATCCTCTCTATAAACTATATGATCTCTTCATACATACGCTAGTCAATATAGTTCGCAAAAAATCAATGTAAATTCATACTTTAAGTGTTTTCATGTACAATCAGTTTGATGTAGAAACTGGTTTGGACAATTAAATTTTCAAACAATTCATGTTTTTGTGGCTTTGAAAATTAAAATTGATTTTGATTTTCCAAATACACATCTTTCTGTGGTAAACATTGTTACCTGTATATTCTTACGCGCCACGCTTTTGTGAACAACACCGATACACCGGATCAGATAAACATTACACGAACTAGGTCAATTCGAGGACATACCGTGTCGTAAGGTAGTTTCCCCAAAATATGCTAATCTATCCTTAATTACGACTTTCAGTTTTGTTCTTTATATTTCCTCTGGCATATTCATTTATAGGTTTTTACATCAGTTATATATATATTATATGTATATATATATATTTACTAATTGAAACGTTGTGGGAAAAAAGGAAAAAAATCCCTCTCAGATATTTTCAAAATCGTCTGCTGCATTTGGAGTCCTGGGATAAATTTCTTATGTTTTGTTACAATGTTGTCAATAGTTGTGTGCTAGGGAGAAATGTTAGTTATCTGGTAATTCACGAATGGTGTGTTCTCCCGAACGACTACTCAACTAAATATGTATAAGGGGATTAGGGGGGCATTCTAAATGGTAAATTACAGAATGATTATATAAAAGGATTGATTGATTAGGCTTTAACGCCGTTTTCAACAATGGTTCAGTCATATCACGGCGGCCAGTTCACCTATTCATGTGTTGTCTGGCTTTCTCACACAAGTAATCCACACAACATTCTTTCCAAGCAACTGGCTTCTTTTCCAAATAGACTGTTAGCCCATTGGTGAAAGATGAATGACGCTTGTCACAATGACAGAAAGAATGATGGCCGAGCTTCGATTCGAACTTGCAAATGCTTGATTGACAGCCCGCGTCGCTCCCGACTGATTTACCAGAGGAAAGTTGAAAGATGTGGAAATCACTTTTCCTGAATTGGTATGGTAAAATCGAACTCATGCATACTTGATAAGCACCCTAACATGTTGCCTCTTTAGATATTGTAGCTCTTGAAACAAAATGTTGTGGTAAAAGAAGCCTTTGGTTTTAATATGCATTGGGTGTTGTTTTTAGCTCACCTGAGCTTAGCTCAAGGTGAGTTATTGTGATCGCCTTTTGTCCGGCGTCCGTCGGGTGTCGTGCGTCAACTTCTTCTCCTCAGTAACCAGTGGGTCAATTGGGATGAAACTTCACAGAAAGCATCCTCTCAATGACCTCACAAGATTTCCTTCAAATTTTTGGGATCCATGCAGAATTCTGGTTTCCATGGCAACGAAATGAAAAAAACTTCAAAATTCTTCTTCTCCCAAACTGGTTGGCAGATTTTCAAATAATTTTGTAGAAATGTTCCTTGGATGACTCTCTACCAGATTCCTTCAAGCCATGTTGATTGGTCAAAAAACACGGCCACCAAGGGGGCGGGGCTATTTTGCCTTATATGGCTATAGTGAAAACTTAAAATATCTTCTCCTCCGAAAGTGTCAGGCTGATTTTCAAATGATTTTGTAGAAATGTTCCTTGGGTGACCGGGCCTCTATCAGATTCCTTCAAGCCATGTTAATTGGTCGAAAAACATGGTCGCCAGGGGGGGGGGGGGGGGGGGGGGCCGGGGCTATTTTGCCTTATATGGCTATAGTGCAAAATTAAAAAATCTTCTCCTCCAAAAGTGTCGGCCCGATTTTCAAATAATTTTGTAGAAATGTTCCTTGGATGACCCACTTTCAGATTCCTTCAAGCCATGTTGATTGGTCAAAAAACATGGCCGCCAGTAGGCAGGGCTATTTTGCATTATATGGCTATAGTGAAAACTTAAAAAATCTTCTCCTCTAAAAGTATCTGGCCGATTTTCAAATAATTTTGTAGAAATGTTCCTAGGGTGACCCTCTATCAGATTCCTTCAAGCCAAGTTGATTAGTCGGAAACTATGGCTGCCAGGGGGCGAGGCTTATATAGCTAAAGTGAAAAAAAAAAATCAGGTGAGCGATTCAAGGGCCATCATGGCCCTCTTGTTTATTAAGTTGTTGATCAGTCGGAAGCCATACTTTGTACGGCTTATTTCTTACAACCCACTGGGTGTTATTTAATAAAATTGTACATGAAGCTTCTATACTAAGAGGAGATGTGCATATCATAATGGTCTTACAATTGCATGTTATTTTACCCTTATGGCCCTTTTGTTGGTCAGTCAGAAGCCATATTTTGAGTCAAGGTACTGTTTTGGAGGTATTAATCATCTCTAGTAATAGTTCTAAATTCAATAGCAATAACTATACCGTGGGTATAGTACATACTAACATCATAGTTCTCGTATACATCCTGTAGGACTAACAGAATACATGAGAACGATAGGTTGACATTATAAATAGGATGATAACTAATTATTAGGTGTTGATAAAGTTTGACAGAATTGACGGTCGGAATATGCTTTTATATAACTCTTAACCAGCGTATTAAATTACATGTAGTATATTGTTGTATGCATGCGTCTTAAATAGCAGTTTCAGTTTGTAACAAGTACTAATTGTGATTCCAAGCAAGTCACATATATATCCCCAAAACCGGCAAACATTTTGACGGCCATATTGAACGTGGCGTGCGACGATAAAATTTCGATACCGGAAATGAACTCGCCACACCTATATCTACTTGAAAACCAAATTTCATCAAAATCGGAGCATTTTTAGGTTTCCGCGGCCATTTTGAATAAAAAATGGCTGCCGCGGGATAAAATGTTAAAACCGGAATGAACTCGCCAAACCTATATCTACTTGAAAACCAAATTTCATCGAAATCGGAGCATTTTTAGGTTTTTTGAGGTTCTGAGCGGCGGACATTTTGAAATGGCGACCATTTTGAAAATTTCGAAAGTCAGTTGCACATTTTTGAGTGGTGGCCTATCTTTGTGCAAAGTTTCATTAAGATCGGTTCAAGCATCTCCGAGTAAATCACCGCACAAAGGTAAATGGAAAGAAAATAAGAAAATAAAAAATAACAAAAACAACATATCCCCAAACTTTGTTTTGGGGATATAATAAAAAGCAACGCCTTCTTATTCCACAATTTTTAGCTCTACTTGCCAAAGGCCAGAGGGGCTTTTTTTTTTGTATCTTAACCAAACTTATACAGTAGTTAGATATCCATGAGAGCTTGATTCCTTTCAAAAACAAGCCTGATCCGCCCCATGCATGACTGAATTATGGCCCTTGAAATTGTCAAAATTGCTATAATAGGGCTTGTTAACATGATACAGTCCTTATTTTTGATTGTATCTCAATCAAACTTATACAGTAGTTAGATATCCATGAGACTTTGGTTCATTTCTAAAAAACGGCAAGATCTACCCATGCATGGCTGGATTATGGCCCTTGAAATTGTCAAAATTGCTATAATACAGCTTGTGAACACAATAGAGCTTCCATTTACTATCTGATCTTCACCAAACTTAGATGGTATTTGAATATTGATGACATATTGGTTCCTTTTGAAACAAGCCAGATCAATGCCAGTAGAGCATAGGCCCTCATGGGCCTCTTGTTTCATAAACCTTCATAACCTTTTGTCACATACAGACAACTTTTGACGCCCTACAGCAGAGGACGTTTTAAAACAGTATGGCAAAAGGTGAAAATGCTCATTAATGACCAGTTCCTCTTTTTCCTACAATGTTTCAGCTATTTAACGAGCAACTTCTCCTTTTGCCAGAATGCTGTTAACTCTTTTCGGTTATTCGCCACATTAAGACCTTTTTTCACATACAGACTACTTTTGATGCCTCCAGAACAGACCGTTTTTGGCTTATTAAGGGCCTTTGTATAGTGTAAACCTGAAACCCTATGTTGTAGATTTTTAGATTTTGATGGGAGCCTTTGTATCATGCAGTGTTACTGTGTTGGATTGCTTCATGAAACTTGGATTTGGCCTTTATATAGTGTAAAACGAGAACAATTGTTTAATTGCTCCTTTTCTCAAGATAGAAGCGTTATATATAGTCAAGTAAACGTTAAATTATCTATCAGGTATGTAGGCTCTACCATCTGACCAATTAGGAAGCTACTGTGATTAGCCGTTACTGCTGATCTCGATCAGAACCCTACCGGCCTTTGTATAGTATGGTAACCTAGGGCCTCTGTATAGCGATCAGCAAACCCAAACTTATTTCTTCTCCGTTTCCCTAAATATGAGCATGAATTATCTATCCGGCATGTAGGCTCTACACTCTGACCAATTGAACAACGATCGGATTAGCCGTTACTGCTGATCTCGATCAGAACCCTACCGGCGTTTGTATAGTATGATAACCTAAACCTTAGGGCCTCTGTATAGCGATCAGCAAACCCAAACTTGTTTCTGCTCCTTCTCCCAAAATATACGCATGAATCAAGGAAACGTGGTGAATTATTTATCCGGCATGTAGGCTCTACAGTCTGATCCATTTGGAAGCGACTGTGATT